>JAVJIX010000140.1:2312500-2585000 GCA_036785185.1 Paratrypauchen microcephalus
GTTATATAAATGAAGTTATTACCTGATGGTTCTCAGTTTGTTTTATCATCACTTTGTCAGTGCGCACTGAGAGGGGCGGGGAGGAGGGAGCGGGACATTTTTAACGGATTCATGTAAGAGTCTGGTTAATGCACCGGGCCCGCGTCTCACCGCGTCTCACCGCGTCTCACCGCGACTCACCGCGTCTCACCGCGTCTCACCGCGTCTCACCGCGTCTCACCGCGTCTCACCGCGTCTCACCGCGTCTCACCGCGACTCACCGCGTCTCACCGCGTCTCACCGCGTCTCACCATGGGCAGTTCGGCTCTGGGCCGCGCGTATTCCGCGCGTAAGCCGTCGGGGAGGACACGTTACGCACAGACGGAGACACCGGGACCGGAGTCGGTGCGTCTCAGAGGAGACGTGGCACCGGGACTGAGGCTCAGGACGTGCCCGGGGGACGGCGCGTCTGCTCCGGCCTCCGCTCGGACCGCACGGTCGGGAGCAGACGCGCCGTCCCCCCCCTCCTCCTGCTCAGGGGGAGGGGGGGGACGGGAAGGGGGGGCGGCGCTGAAAACGCGTGGAGCCTGCATAAACTAAGCCACACAGACCGATTTTCTGGGCACAAAAAAAAAAGAAAAGAAAAAAGAAATCAGCGTGAGAAATGCCATGTGTGGTGTGTGAGCGTGTGAACACGTCGAATTGCGTGTGTCACACTCTCAATGCGTGAGACTTGAGAGCGCTGATATCAGAAGTGAAACGTTGGAGAGACGAGTACAAAGCTAACAACAACTAGCATGCTAACACACACTTGTTGACTGTCAGACAATAAAACGCTTCATAATGAAGAGTTATTCTGACCTCAAGAGCTGCTTTTACCACACGTCCAACACCACAGGCTGAATGTGTCACCGAGTGTTCCGCTCCAGTCAAATGAAGCTCACATGGCTAGCAGTTATAGGAATACATTTGGAGTTCCATATTAGGAATGGACATTTAAAAATAGGAAATAAAACACCAGGATCATGTAGACAGAGGCCCACTCCAGCAGTTAATGTAAAGTGATTTAGAGCCAGGAAGCGCCTCCTGCTCACTTCCTGTTTGGAAAGGGGTGGAGCTCTGTGCTCACTTCCTGTTTGGAAAGGGGTGGAGCTCTGTGCTCACTTCCTGTTTGGAAAAGGGTGGAGGTCTGTGCTCACTTCCTGTTTGGAAAGGGGTGGAGGTCTGTGGGAAATAAACAGTGTAAACTTGTCTCCTTCCATTAGACCAGTGCTTCTCAATTATTTTCTATGACGCCCCCCCTAGGAAGAAGAAAAAATGTCACGCCCCCCTCCCTGTGCACGACTATTAATAGTATTATTTGTCTAGAAAATTATTAGTACACCTCTGCATAACAATGTATCCTTTTATTAACATTAAAAACAAAAAAAGAAACTTCCAACAAACACTGCACTCTTTTTTTGCACTGAGGACTCAAATATTAATGTGCTTTTAATGCAGCTTTGTGCACATTTGTTTACGTTTTACAGAAACGAAACTTAAAAACCACATGGGCCATTTGCATAAACTCAAAGCTCAGTGGAATATAATGTGTTTTTTCTGTGACAGAGGATGTTCTGCTGATGGCAAGTCTGTTCTGTGCGTATATCGCGTATTTAAGGTCGCCGAACCCTGCCCCAGAGCGACAACGAGAGCGCTACTGCCAACTACTGTTGTTGATGTGCAATTACACTTTCGTTCTAGTACAGTATGGCAAAAAAGCATGTTTCCCAGGGTCACACGCGCCCCCCCTGGCATCACACCACGCCCACCCAGGGGGGCCCGCCCCTCTATTTGAGAAGCACTGCTTTAGATTGACTCTGCTCCTGTCACAGGTTCACGTCGGCCCCATGAGGAGCACCAGTCTGGGCTGGATCAAACTGAAGAGCCCCAACCCCCTGGACCACCCCATCCTCCAGCCCAACTACCTGTCCACAGGTAAGACCTCCACCACCTCCACCACTCCACCTGTCCACAGGTAAGACCTCCACCACCTCCACCACCTCCACCACCTCCACCTCTCCACAGGTAAGATCTCCACCACCTCCACCTCTCCACAGGTAAAACCTCCACCACCTCCACCACCTCCACCTCTCCACAGGTAAGACTTCCACCACCTCCACCACCTCCACCTCTCCACAGGTAAGACCTCCACCACCTCCACCACCTCCACCTCTCCACAGGTAAGACCTCCACCACCTCCACCACCTCCACCTCTCCACAGGTAAGACCTCCACCTCCTCCACCTCTCCACCACCTCCACCACCTCCACCTCTCCACAGGTAAGACCTCCACCACCTCCACCTCTCCACAGGTAAGACCTCCACCACCTCCACCTGTCCACAGGTAAGACCTCCACCACCTCCACCACCTCCACCTCTCCACAGGTAAGATCTCCACCACCTCCACCTCTCCACAGGTAAAACCTCCACCACCTCCACCACCTCCACCTCTCCACAGGTAAGACCTCCACCACCTCCACCACCTCCACCTCTCCACAGGTAAGACCTCCACCACCTCCACCACCTCCACCTCTCCACAGGTAAGACCTCCACCACCTCCACCACCTCCACCTCTCCACAGGTAAGACCTCCACCTCCTCCACCTCTCCACCACCTCCACCACCTCCACCTCTCCACAGGTAAGACCTCCACCACCTCCACCACCTCCACCTCTCCACAGGTAAGACCTCCACCTCCTCCACCTCTCCACCACCTCCACCACCTCCACCTCTCCACAGGTAAGACCTCCACCACCTCCACCTCTCCACAGGTAAGACCTCCACCACCTCCACCTGTCCACCTCTCCACAGGTAAGACCTCCACCACCTCCACCTCTCCACAGGTAAGACCTCCACCACCTCCACCTTTCCACCTCTCCACAGGTAAGACCTCCACCACCTCCACCACCTCCACCTCTCCACAGGTAAGACCTCCACCACCTCCACCTCTCCACAGGTAAGACCTCCACCACCTCCACCTCTCCACAGGTAAGACCTCCACCACCTCCACCTCTCCACCTTTCCACAGGTAAGACCTCCACCACCTCCACCTCTCCACAGGTAAGACCTCCACCACCTCCACCACCTCCACCTCTCCACAGGTAAGACCTCCACCACCTCCACCTTTCCACCTCTCCACAGGTAAGACCTCCACCACCTCCACCACCTCCACCTCTCCACCTCTCCACAGGTAAGACCTCCACCACCTCCACCACCTCCACCCCTCCCCCTCTCCACACGTAAGACCCCCACCACCTCCACCACCTCCACCTCTCCACCTCTCCACAGGTAAGACCTCCACCACCTCCACCTCTCCACCTCTCCACAGGTAAGACCTCCACCACCTCCACCACCTCCACCACCTCCACCTCTCCACAGGTAAGACCTCCACCACCTCCACCTCTCCACAGGTAAGACCTCCACCACCTCCACCTCTCCACCTTTCCACAGGTAAGACCTCCACCACCTCCACCTCTCCACAGGTAAGACCTCCACCACCTCCACCACCTCCACCTCTCCACAGGTAAGACCTCCACCACCTCCACCTCTCCACCTCTCCACAGGTAAGACCTCCACCACCTCCACCACCTCCACCACCTCCACCTCTCCACAGGTAAGACCTCCACCACCTCCACCTTTCCACCTCTCCACAGGTAAGACCTCCACCACCTCCACCTTTCCACCTCTCCACAGGTAAGACCTCCACCTCCACCTCTCCACAGGAAACACATAATGGTAAAATGTTCTTGTGTGAAGCCCCTCCACACTGTCCCACTGACTCCAAAGTGTTGGGGTTTGTGCATCAATGGTTTGCAGGCTCAGTTTTTCAGATATTGATCACTGATCAGTTCAAGGAGCCACTGATCAATGAGATCAATTATTAATATCCCCAAAATCAGATCTCTCAGTGAGACACTGATCTTTAAACTCTTCAGTCAATTTAAAAACCTTTTGTTTCTCCAATTTAAGACCCAATTTACAGACAAAGATGCCCAGTTGCCAAAGTGCTGCCAGCAGCCTGCCTATATTTCAGGAAGAGCTCCTTTGTGTTTTTAAAGTTCTCACATTTTCACTGGTCTCATTACAGCAAACCATCCACCTGTCAGTATCATGTGGTTATCGCTGTGCTCGTTCGTTGCCTTTTCCATATACGAGTGTTTCCATTATTTTACCTTATAAAACTTGAACTTCCTATGCAAATATGCCACACTAAACCCTCCCTCCTGATTGGCTGTCGTTATACTCCCTGACTCCTGATTGGCTGTCGTTATACTCCCTCCCTCCTGATTGGCTGTCGTTATACTCCCTGACTCCTGATTGGCTGTCGTTATACTCCCTCCCTCCTGATTGGCTGTCGTTATACTCCCTCCCTCCTGATTGGCTGTCGTTATACTCCCTGACTCCTGATTGGCTGTCAGTATACTCCCTGACTCCTGATTGGCTGTCGTTATACTCCCTGACTCCTGATTGGCTGTTATACTCCCTGACTCCTGATTGGCTGTCGTTATACTCCCTGACTCCTGATTGGCTGTCGTTATACTCCCTGACTCCTGATTGGCTGTGTGTTGCAGACATTGATGTGTGGGAGTTCCGTGAGTCGGTGAAACTGTCCCGTGAGATCTTCGCTCAGAAAGCGTTTGACCCGTTCAGAGGCCCCGAGCTGCTGCCGGGGCCCAGCGTCCAATCAGACGCAGAGATCGACGCCTTCGTGCGCCGCAAGTCCGACACCGCGTACCACCCGTCCTGCACCTGTAAGATGGGTGCCCCCTCGGACCCCATGGCGGTGGTGGACCCCAGCGCCCGCGTCCTGGGGCTGGACGGGCTCCGTGTGGTGGACGCCTCCATCATGCCCAGTATAGTGAGCGGAAACCTCAACGCTCCCACCATCATGATGGCGGAGAAGACGGCGGACATCATCAGAGGGCGCCCCCCGCTGGTGGACTGTGAGGTGCCGGTGTACCAGCCGCCCACGCTCCAGACGCAGAGATAGAACACAAGAACCTGAGTTCTATCTGACGTCTCCGTGAATGTGAGCCACGTCACATGACCACATGGCCACGTCACATGACCACATGGCCACGTCACATGACCACATGGCCACGTCACATGACCACATGGCCACGTCACATGACCACGTCACATGACCACACTACACAATCTTAGTTTGACTCGTTTGGGCTCGTTTGGATGACATCACAACATTCTATAAGCCAGTTTTATTTAAAGGGCCGAAATTACATTCTTTTCTGATCTGTTTCCTCATTAGGGTTATAACTTTTTTACAACCTCTATGCTCTGTATCACTGATGAACTTCTGCCACTAATGAAAGGAACTGACCGTCATTTGGTCATATTTTTGGTAATATTTTTGAAAAAATGAAGTTTTCGTAAAGCGTATCAACAACCTCTACAGTCTCCATGGCTTATCCAGTCAGAGTGAAACTCCAGGAGTGTGGGAAAGCTGTCGGCTACAACAGATCACGACTAAACCACACACATTTCCACACATTATAAAGTGAAAGCACGAATAGAAACTGAAGCTCCAGTAGATCATGATGAGCACGACTTATTGATCCATTTTCAGTCAAACTGACTTGTAACGGCCCATGTGATCACTTAGCGCTTTCACATTTCAGATCATCAGCTGT
Source organism: Paratrypauchen microcephalus (assembly GCA_036785185.1). Taxonomy (NCBI): domain Eukaryota; kingdom Metazoa; phylum Chordata; class Actinopteri; order Gobiiformes; family Gobiidae; genus Paratrypauchen; species Paratrypauchen microcephalus. Next base: position 2,318,168 of record JAVJIX010000140.1, read on the forward strand.
AATGTGTATTTAATGGAGAATTAACGTTTTTTACAATCTGAGCCTTATTTCGGTAATAAAACAAGTAGTTTTACTCACCCATAGCAATTTGGTGTCATATGGAGCACTTCCAGAGATGTTGTAGTTTAGCGATATCCGTAACGTGAGTTCTCGGGGCACATGTTTGCGGTCTCCAAATAACACAAACTTTAGCACTTTTCAAATCATAGAAGCTCGATGTCTTAGTTTACACTTTAGTTTGAGTCAAAAGTGGCCTGTAATCTGAGATTTATCCATAGTTTACAGGTTTGTGGTCCCGAGAGCTGAGAGCGAAATAAGATGTGACTCCGCACATGCGACTGTCCTCCTCATCTACTCCAAACTATGGATAAATCTCGGATTAGAGGCACTTTTGACTCAAACAAAAGCGTAGACTAAGACATTGAGCTTCTATGATTTGAAAAGTGCTAAAGTTTGTGTTATTTGGAGATCGCTCGGGGCATATATTATATGCCACGAGCTACGGCTAGAACTCTCGCTACGGCTATCGCTAATCTAAAACATCTCTGGAAGTGCTCCATATGACACCAAAGTGCTATGGTTGAGTAAAACAACTTGTTTTATTACGGAAATAAGGCTCAGATTGTAAAAAACGTTAATTCTCCTTGAATACTTTCTTGTTTCGGGGGACTTTTTTAAAAGTGTTGAAAATGGATTCTGGTTTCTTCTGTTTTACCAAAAAGTTCATCCAATCATGATGCAGGACTTTGATTTTGGAAAAAAAAAGTTATAACCCTATTCCTCAACACAAACGTGTGAGGATTTGCATTTTGTTTCATTCACACGTGTTCTGTATAGGTAATACAGGAAGTGCTCCACTGTGTTTTTAAACTCCACACACTTTCACTAGAATCACTTGGATCATTTCAAACCTGGAATTGCCCATTTGAGCTGAACAAAAGGTAAAAGAAACTGTTAACTTGAAAACTACGCTAATGCTACGCTAATGCTAACACTACGCTAATGCTCACACGGTGGAGCGTTTTGAGCTTTGGAGACGCAGACAGACGAATAATAAAGGAATATTCAAACATCTCACATGTTTGAGGAACACTTTATCATCAGACTGTCTACAGGGTCACTCCAGCTAACAGCATGATAATAACAGCATGATAATAACAGCATTATGCTAACAGCATTATGCTAACAGCATTATAATAACAGCATTATAATAACAGCATGATAATAACAGCATTATAATAACAGCATTATAATAACAGCATTATAATAACAGCATTATAATAACAGCATTATAATAACAGCATTATGATAACAGCATTATAATAACAGCATTATAACAGCATTATAATAACAGCATTATAACAGCATTATAATAACAGCATTATAATAACAGCATTATAATAACAGCATGATAATAACAGCATGATAATAACAGCATGATAATAACAGCATGATAATAACAGCATGATAATAACAGCATGATAATAACAGCATTATAATAACAGCATTATAATAACAGCATTATAATAACAGCATTATAATAACAGCATTATAATAACAGCATTATAATAACAGCATTATAATAACAGCATTATAATAACAGCATGATAACAGCATGATAATAACAGCATTATAATAACAGCATGATAATAACAGCATTATAATAACAGCATTATAATAACAGCATTATAATAACAGCATGATAATAACAGTATTATAATAACAGCATGATAATAACAGCATTATAATAACAGCATTATAATAACAGCATGATAATAACAGCATTATAATAACAGCATGATAATAACAGCATTATAATAACAGCATTATGCTAACAGCATTATGCTAACAGCATTATGCTAACAGCATTATAATAACAGCATTATAATAACAGCATTATGCTAACAGCATTATGCTAACAGCATTATGCTAACAGCATTATGCTAACAGCATTATAATAACAGCATTATAATAACAGCATGATAATAACAGCATTATAATAACAGCATTATAATAACAGCATGATAATAACAGTATTATAATAACAGCATTAGAACCCTCCCTGTAATATAGGACTTAATATAGGACTTAATATAGGATGTTGAAACCGTCATGGTCACAGCTCTGGAAAAAAATAAGACACCTGCAAAATGATCCGTTTAGTTTGAGTCTATAAACGACTGACGACATTTCCCCCAAATTCCAAATAAAAATATGATCGTTTAGAGAATTTATTTGCAGAAAATGACAAATGGTCAAAATAACAACAAAGATCCATGTTTTCAGAGCTCAAACTAGGGAAGTGGACAGACGACATATTCATAATCAATATTTTTTCTTCCTTGTTATCCAGAGATAACGAGATAAATAATTAGTGATCTCGAGAAAACAACTGAAACGTTGTGACAGTTTGACTTCGGGGCTGTTTCTCATTCTGAATAGACGCGTTTTTGGTCATTAGAATGTCTGGAATAATAATCGATCAGCTGATAAGGCAATATATTGATCAGGGGTTGACACAGGGGGAGATTGTGTTACGTCTTTTAATTCAGGATCATTTCAACATTAGTCCGGGGCACCTCCACAGAAGACTGACCCGGCTTCATCTTTACCGACGGAGATACAGAGTTTTCTCCAGATCACAAATTAATTGTGTCGTTTTCTCGAGATCTCGAGTTAATTTTCTCGTTATTAAGGTGGAAAATAATTATTACGAACATGGACTCTGTCGGCTTCTGTATCAAACTATGCAAAAAACCAAGATCAAATTTATTTTAAAACAACATAATACTAATGATAGAAGAAGAAGTTCAATTTGTCAACTGGACAAAGTTTGTTTGGTCGAAAACGTTTGGCCGCTCATCCCAGAGGCTTCATCAGTTCTGGTTGGAGTGCTGGAGCTGACGAAGCCTCTCGGATGAGCGGCCAAACGTCTTCGACCAAACAAACTTTGTCCAGTTGACAAATTGAATTTCTTCTTCTATCCTGGATTCTACCTGGACGACTGAGCGACTCTTCATGCATCATAATACTAATGTTTACACTTAAGAAGAGTTCACAAATCAATATTTGGTGCAATAACCTTATTTTTAATCACAGCTTTCATGTGTCTCATGCTCTCCACAAGTCTGTACATTGTTCTTGGGTCCTAGTTTAGACCTGGTTTAGTCCTGGTTCAGACCTGGTTTAGTCCTAGTTTAGACCTGGTTTAGTCCTAGTTTAGACCTGGTTTAGTCCTGGTTCAGACCTGGTTTAGTCCTGGTTCAGACCTGGTTTAGTCTTGGTTCAGACCTGCTTTAGTCCTAGTTTAGACCTGGTTTAGTCCTAGTTTAGACCTGGTTTAGTCCTGGTTCAGACCTGGTTTAGTCCTGGTTCAGACCTGGTTTAGTCCTGGTTCAGACCTGGTTTAGTCCTGGTTCAGACCTGGTTTAGTCCAAGTCTGTCACATTGTTCTTGGGTGACTTTATTCCACTCCTGGTGCAAGAACTGAAGTAGCTCAGCTTTGTGTTTGTGTTGAATTCCACAGATGCTGAATGGAATGGTGTGACACATGTAGAGATGCTGATTTCACACAAAAATGCCGTGGTCTCTTACTTTTTTCCAGAGCTGTATGTTGAAATAGACAAACCCAAACGAGTCAAACCACATTTCTTCTCTTCACAAATGATTCACCAACAGTGATTTGCACAACTATGAAAATCATCCAGAATGTGCCGACTGAATATGATGTTTGTATTATGTAACAGCCTTTCATAAATGTGATTTTGACGCTGTAGTAGATGAAGTATAATGTGTATAATGTGACTGAACACACTGCAGATACATGCGCTTTGGGCCTTAAGAAATCATCATAATGAAAAACTGTGAAGGAAAATCAACTTTATTATTATTATAATAAATAATAATACTATTCTTATCATTATTATTTTATTTTAAACAAAGAAAACAATATAGACAGAAGTAAAGTGTCCCAATATCCACACGATTTCTTATTTAGGGGTCAAGTTTGATCAGGGTTAAAGATCCATGTATTGATCTGTGTCCAAATCACTTAAAGAGTGAGGACTAAAACTGAACTAAAACTGGACTAAACCAGGACTAAACCAGGACTAAACCAGGACTAAAACAGGACTAAAACAGGACTAAACCAGGACTAAACCAGGACTAAAACAGGACTAAAACAGGACTAAACCAGGACTAAACCAGGACTAAAACAGGACTAAACCAGGACTAAACCAGGACTAAAACTGGACTAAAACTGGACTAAAACTGGACTAAACCAGGACTAAACCAGGACTAAACCAGGACTAAACCAGGACTAAACCAGGACTAAACCAGGACTAAACCAGGACTAAACCAGGACTAAAACTGGACTAAAACTGGACTAAAACTGGACTAAAACTGGACTAAAACTGGACTAAAACTGGACTAAACCAGGACTAAACCTGGACTAAACCAGGACTAGACCAGGACTAAACCAGGACTAAACCAGAACTAAAACTGGACTAAACCAGAACTAAAACTGGACTAAAATTTGACTAAAACTGGACTAAACCAGGACTAAACCAGGACTAGACCAGGTCTAAAACAGGACTGAACCAGGACTAAAGCAGGTCTAAAACTGGACTAAACCAGGACTAAACCAGGACTAAACCAGGACTAAAACTGGACTAAGCCAGGTCTAAAACAGGACTAAAACTGGACTAAAACTGGACTAAAACTGGACTAAACCAGGACTAAAACTGGACTAAACCAGGACTAAAACAGGACTAAAACTGGACTAAAACTGGACTAAAACTGGACTAAAACTGGACTAAACCAGGACCAAAACTGGACTAAAACAGGACTAAAACTGGACTAAACCAGGACTAAAACTGGACTAGACCAGGACTAAATCAGGACTAAACCAGGACTAAATCAGGACTAAACCAGGACTAAACCAGGACTAGACCAGGACTAAACCAGGACTAAAACTGGACTAAAACTGGACTAAAACTGGACTAAACCAGAACTAAAACTGGACTAAACCAGGACTAAAACTGGACTAAACCAGGACTAAAACTGGACTAAACCAGGACTAGACCAGGTCTAAAACAGGTCTAAACCAGGACTAAAACTGGTCTAAAACTGGACTAAAACTGGACTAAAACTGGACTAAACCAGGACTAAAACTGGACTAAACCAGGACTAAAACTGGACTAAACCAGGACTAAAACTGGACTAAAACTGGACTAAACCAGGACTAAACCAGGTCTAAACCAGGACTAAAACTGGACTAAAACTGGACTAAAACTGGACTAAACCAGGACTAAAACTGGACTAAACCAGGACTAAAACTGGACTAAACCAGGATTAAACCAGGACTAAACTAGGACTAAAACTGGACTAAAACTGGACTAAAACTGGACTAAACCAGGACTAAAACTGGACTAAACCAGGATTAAACCAGGACTAAACTAGGACTAAAACTGGACTAAAACTGGACTAAAACAGGATCTTTTCCCATCCCAAGTATCGATATCAAATGAATATCTCGTTTCAGTATCAGTTTTAGTATTGATTAGCGTCTGATTTTCGATACTTTATTTGATCCATGTTTTCTCTTCATCGGGTGACTCCACTTTGCTGCTCCATTATTTCAGATACAAACACTAAAGTTCTTCAGGTTGTAATATGAACCTTTTTCTAATCATGTTTTTGACTTATGAAGGCATTTTTATCTTAGTGAATGTGTTAAAAATATAAAACTGTTTTGTCATTTCAATACAACACTTGAAACCTGGTGGAGTTTACAAAATATACAACACCCGGTCCAGAGAACAGTTTAACGTTTGTTTAACGTTTGTTTAACGTTTGTTTAACGTTTGTTTAACGTTTGTTTAACGTTTGTTTAACGTTTGTTTAACGTTTGTTTAACGTTTGTTTACTGTGTGATTGTCCGAGCGGCCATTAAAGGGCCTTAAAGGTATTACCATATTTTCTAATCTAAAACAGACCTGGAGTTGTGTTTTGTTTCACATGTTTAACGTCCACAGATCTGGCACATTTAGGCCACGTTTATATGACGACGTCTGAACAGAAGACGCAAAAGTGGAGTCGCGTCTTCACTTTTTATTCCATGTTTAGACGAGCGTTTTCGGGAGGAAATCTGCGTGTGTACAGAGACGCAAAAGTGTGTGGAATTGGATTGGGTATGCATGCCAGGCAGCTAGGTGGCGCTGTGATACATTATCACTAAAACAGGACTAAACCAGGACTAAACCAGGACTAAAACAGGACTAAACCAGGACTAAAACAGGATTAAAACCCGGACTAAAACAGGACTAAACCAGGACTAAAACAGGATTAAACCAGGATTAAACCAGGACTAAACCAGGACTAAAACAGGATTAAAACCCGGACTAAAACAGGACTAAACCAGGACTAAACCAGGATTAAACCAGGACTAAAATAGGATTAAACCCGGACTAAAACAGGACTAAACCAGGACTAAACCAGGATTAAACCAGGACTAAAATAGGATTAAACCCGGACTAAAACAGGACTAAAACAGGATTAAACCAGGATTAAACCAGGACTAAACCAGGACTAAACCAGGACTAAACTAGGACTAAACCAGGACTAAACCAGGACTAAACTAGGACTAAAATAGGATTAAAACAAGATTAAATCAGGACTAAACCAGGACTAAAATAGGATTAAACCCGGACTAAAACAGGACTAAACCAGGACTAAAACAGGATTAAACCAGGACTAAACCAGGACTAAACCAGGACTAAACCAGGACTAAACTAGGACTAAACCAGGACTAAACCAGGACTAAACTAGGACTAAAATAGGATTAAAACAAGATTAAATCAGGACTAAACCAGGACTAAAATAGGATTAAACCCGGACTAAAACAGGACTAAACCAGGACTAAAACAGGATTAAACCAGGACTAAACCAGGACTAAACCAGGACTAAACCAGGACTAAACTAGGACTAAACCAGGACTAAAACAGGACTAAACTAGGACTAAAATAGGATTAAAACAAGATTAAATCAGGACTAAAACAGGACTAAACCAGGACTAAACCAGGATTAAACAAGGACTAAAACAGGACTAAAACAGGACTAAACCAGGACTAAACCAGGATTAAACCAGGACTAAAACAGGACTAAACCAGGATTAAACCAGGACTGGTGATACTGTTGTACATTATCACTATGTCCGCGCATGTGTAGACTCTTCCTTAATTTATTTACTTAATTTCATTTACTTAACTTTTTAATTTAATTTTTATTTAAGTTATTTAACTTTATTTATTTTCTAATTATAAATATACAGAAATGATGAACTGGTACGCGACGTCAGCAGATTAGACCAGAGTTTTGCGTCTTGGGCAGTGTAGATGAAAACTCTACGGTGAATTCAACTTTTCCACTTTGGAGGCGGGTTCAGTTTTTTGCGTTTTTAAGCCCCCAAAATGCCGTCACCGTCTAAACGAAAGGCACAGACCCCTCTCAAACTCAAAATACTCCACCTTGTGATGTCACGTGGTAATACAGGAAGTGCTCCACTGTGTTTTTAAACTGCACACACCTTCACTAGAATCATCTGAATCATTTCAGCCCTGGAATTTCCCAAGGTAAAAGGAGCTGTTCACCTGAAACCTCCCACTACATGACATCACAAGTTGGAACAGAGCGTTTTGAGCTTTGGAGACGTGGACGGGCTCATCATAAACGATAAACGAAAACTCAAACGTGGGAAAGAAACAAAACACAACTCCAGGAAACAACATTAAATCTCACAAGAATCACTTTTGTGTCATATTTTGAAATCATGTCTGAATTGATTTTGCACAGCTGCTTTAGTGTTTACATGAAGTTTATGAAGGATGTTTTTATTTTTATTTTGACATAAGAAAATATTAAAAAATGTCAGCACCTTTAGTTGAACTCGACTGATCCGTCGCTGCGCTAACACGTTCTTACTTTCTTCAGAATTTGTACTGAATCTTTTGTTAAATCTCAGGACTTGATAAACATGGACCTATTTTCACAAAATCATGAGCTACAAAATGTTCTGAATCAAACTTGAAAATGAAAAACAAAGAATAAAAATGTCAGATGGGCAAACGTGAGTTTTGTGTCATTTTTGGATTTGAATAAACGTTTAAGCGGTTTGATTAATGGAAACAGAAAAGTCAAAAGTAAAGAGTGTAAACCAGGACTAAACCAGGACTAAAGCAGGACTAAAGCAGGACTAAACCAGGACCAAAACAGGACTAAACCAGGACTAAACCAGGACTAAAACAGGACTAAAACAGGACTAAAACAGGACTAAACCAGGACTAAAACAGGACTAAAACAGGACTAAAACAGGACTAAACCAGGACTAAACCAGGACTAAACCAGGACTAAACCAGGACTAAAACAGGACTAAACCAGGACTAAAACAGGACTAAACCAGGACTAAACCAGGACCAAACCAGGACTAAAACAGGACTAAACCAGGACTAAAACAGGACTAAACCAGGACCAAAACAGGACTAAACCAGGACTAAAGCAGGACTAAACCAGGACTAAACCAGGACTAAACCAGGACCAAAACAGGACTAAACCAGGACTAAACCAGGACTAAAGCAGGACTAAACCAGGACTAAACCAGGACCAAAACAGGACTAAACCAGGACTAAACCAGGACTAAAGCAGGACTAAACCAGGACTAAACCAGGACTAAACCAGGACTAAACCAGGACCAAAACAGGACCAAAACAGGACCAAAACAGGACTAAACCAGGACCAAAACAGGACTAAACCAGGACCAAAACAGGACTAAACCAGGACTAAACCAGGACTAAACCAGGACCAAAACAGGACTAAACCAGGACTAAACCAGGACTAAACCAGGACTAAACCAGGACTAAACCAGGACTAAACCAGGACTAAAACAGGACTAAAACAGGACCAAAACAGGACCAAAACAGGACTAAACCAGGACTAAACCAGGACCAAAACAGGACTAAACCAGGACTAAACCAGGACTAAACCAGGACTAAACCAGGACTAAAACAGGACTAAACCAGGACTAAAACAGGACCAAAACAGGACCAAAACAGGACTAAACCAGGACTAAAACAGGACTAAACCAGGACCAAAACAGGACCAAAACAGGACTAAACCAGGACTAAACCAGGACCAAAACAGGACTAAACCAGGACTAAACCAGGACTAAAGCAGGACTAAACCAGGACTAAACCAGGACCAAAACAGGACTAAAGCAGGACTAAACCAGGACTAAACCAGGACCAAAACAGGACCAAAACAGGACCAAAACAGGACTAAACCAGGACTAAAATAGGACTAAAACAGGACTAAACCAGGACCAAAACAGGACTAAAGCAGGACTAAAGCAGGACTAAACCAGGACTAAACCAGGACCAAACCAGGACCAAAACAGGACTAAACCAGGACTAAAATAGGACTAAAACAGGACTAAACCAGGACTAAACCAGGACTAAAACAGGACCAAAACAGGACTAAACCAGGACTAAACCAGGACTAAACCAGGACCAAAACAGGACCAAAACAGGACTAAACCAGGACTAAAATAGGACTAAAACAGGACTAAACCAGGACCAAAACAGGACTAAACCAGGACTAAACCAGGACCAAAACAGGACTAAACCAGGACTAAACCAGGACTAAAACAGGACTAAACCAGGACTAAACCAGGACTAAACCAGGACTAAACCAGGACCAAAACAGGACTAAACCAGGACTAAACCAGGACTAAAGCAGGACTAAACCAGGACTAAACCAGGACTAAACCAGGACCAAAACAGGACCAAAACAGGACCAAAACAGGACTAAACCAGGACCAAAACAGGACTAAACCAGGACCAAAACAGGACTAAACCAGGACTAAACCAGGACTAAACCAGGACCAAAACAGGACTAAACCAGGACTAAACCAGGACTAAACCAGGACCAAAACAGGACCAAAACAGGACCAAAACAGGACTAAACCAGGACCAAAACAGGACTAAACCAGGACCAAAACAGGACTAAACCAGGACTAAACCAGGACTAAACCAGGACCAAAACAGGACTAAACCAGGACTAAACCAGGACTAAACCAGGACTAAACCAGGACTAAAACAGGACTAAACCAGGACTAAAACAGGACCAAAACAGGACTAAACCAGGACTAAACCAGGACCAAAACAGGACTAAACCAGGACTAAACCAGGACTAAACCAGGACTAAAACAGGACTAAACCAGGACCAAAACAGGACCAAAACAGGACTAAACCAGGACTAAAACAGGACTAAACCAGGACTAAACCAGGGCTAAACCAGGACTAAACCAGGACCAAAACAGGACTAAACCAGGACTAAACCAGGACTAAACCAGGGCTAAACCAGGACTAAACCAGGACCAAAACAGGACTAAACCAGGACTAAACCAGGACCAAAACAGGACCAAAACAGGACTAAACCAGGACTAAAATAGGACTAAAACAGGACTAAACCAGGACTAAACCAGGACTAAACCAGGACTAAAGCAGGACCAAAACAGGACTAAACCAGGACTAAACCAGGACTAAACCAGGACCAAAACAGGACCAAAACAGGACTAAACCAGGACTAAAATAGGACTAAAACAGGACTAAACCAGGACCAAAACAGGACTAAACCAGGACTAAACCAGGACCAAACCAGGACTAAACCAGGACTAAACCAGGACTAAAACAGGACTAAACCAGGACTAAACCAGGACTAAACCAGGACTAAAACAGGACTAAACCAGGACTAAACCAGGACTAAAACAGGACTAAACCAGGACTAAAGCAGTACTAAACCAGGACTAAACCAGGACTAAACCAGGACTAAAGCAGGACTAAACCAGGACTAAACCAGGACTAAAACAGGACTAAACCAGGACTAAAGCAGTACTAAACCAGGGCTAAACCAGGACTAAACCAGGACCAAAACAGGACTAAAGCAGGACTAAACCAGGACTAAACCAGGACCAAAACAGGACCAAAACAGGACCAAAACAGGACTAAACCAGGACTAAAATAGGACTAAAACAGGACTAAACCAGGACCAAAACAGGACTAAAGCAGGACTAAAGCAGGACTAAACCAGGACTAAACCAGGACCAAACCAGGACCAAAACAGGACTAAACCAGGACTAAAATAGGACTAAAACAGGACTAAACCAGGACTAAACCAGGACTAAAACAGGACCAAAACAGGACTAAACCAGGACTAAACCAGGACTAAACCAGGACCAAAACAGGACCAAAACAGGACTAAACCAGGACTAAAATAGGACTAAAACAGGACTAAACCAGGACCAAAACAGGACTAAACCAGGACTAAACCAGGACCAAAACAGGACTAAACCAGGACTAAACCAGGACTAAAACAGGACTAAACCAGGACTAAACCAGGACTAAACCAGGACTAAAACAGGACTAAACCAGGACTAAACCAGGACTAAAACAGGACTAAACCAGGACTAAAGCAGTACTAAACCAGGACTAAACCAGGACTAAACCAGGACTAAAACAGGACTAAACCAGGACTAAACCAGGACTAAAACAGGACTAAACCAGGACTAAAACAGGACTAAACCAGGACTAAAGCAGTACTAAACCAGGACTAAACCAGGACTAAAACAGGACTAAACCAGGACTAAACCAGGACTAAACCAGGACCAAAACAGGACTAAACCAGGACCAAAACAGGACTAAACCAGGACTAAACCAGGACTAAACCAGGACTAAAACAGGACTAAACCAGGACTAAAGCAGTACTAAACCAGGACTAAACCAGGACTAAACCAGGACTAAAACAGGACTAAACCAGGACTAAACCAGAACTAAACCAGGACTAAACCAGGACCAAAACAGGACTAAACCAGGACTAAACCAGGACCAAACCAGGACTAAACCAGGACTAAACCAGGACCAAAACAGGACCAAACCAGGACTAAAACAGGACTAAACCAGGACCAAAACAGGACTAAACCAGGACTAAACCAGGACCAAAACAGGACTAAACCAGGACTAAACCAGGACTAAACCAGGACTAAAACAGGACTAAACCAGGACTAAACCAGGACTAAAGCAGGACCAAAACAGGACTAAACCAGGACTAAACCAGGACTAAAGCAGGACTAAACCAGGACTAAAACAGGACTAAACCAGGACTAAACCAGGACTAAAGCAGGACTAAAACAGGACTAAACCAGGACTAAACCTGGACTAAACCAGGACTAAAACAGGACTAAACCAGGACTAAACCAGGACTAAAGCAGGACTAAAACAGGACTAAACCAGGACTAAAGCAGGACTAAACCAGGACTAAACCAGGACTAAACCAGGACTAAAACAGGACTAAAACAGGACTAAACCAGGACCAAACCAGGACTAAACCAGGACTAAACCAGGACCAAAACAGGACTAAACCAGGACCAAAACAGGACTAAAACAGGACTAAACCAGGACTAAACCAGGACTAAACCAGGACTAAACCAGGACTAAAGCAGGACTAAACCAGGACTAAAACAGGACTAAACCAGGACCAAACCAGGACTAAAACAGGACTAAACCAGGACTAAACCAGGACTAAAGCAGGACTAAAACAGGACTAAACCAGGACTAAAGCAGGACTAAACCAGGACTAAACCAGGACTAAACCAGGACTAAAACAGGACTAAAACAGGACTAAACCAGGACCAAACCAGGACTAAACCAGGACTAAACCAGGACCAAAACAGGACTAAACCAGGACCAAAACAGGACTAAAACAGGACTAAACCAGGACTAAACCAGGACTAAACCAGGACTAGAGCAGGACTAAACCAGGACTAAAACAGGACTAAACCAGGACTAAACCAGGACTAAACCAGGACCAAAACAGGACTAAAACAGGACTAAACCAGGACTAAACCAGGACTAAACCAGGACAAAAACAGGACTAAACCAGGACTAAACCAGGACCAAAACAGGACTAAACCAGGACTAGAGCAGGACTAAACCAGGACTAAAACAGGACTAAACCAGGACTAAACCAGGACTAAACCAGGACTAAAACAGGACTAAACCAGGACTAAACCAGGACTAAAACAGGACTAAAACAGGACTAAACCAGGACCAAAACAGGACTAAACCAGGACTAAACCAGGACCAAAACAGGACTAAACCAGGACTAAACCAGGACTAAACCAGGACTAAACCAGGACTAAACCAGGACCAAAACAGGACTAAACCAGGACTAAACCAGGACCAAAACAGGACCAAAACAGGACTAAACCAGGACTAAAATAGGACTAAAACAGGACTAAACCAGGACTAAACCAGGACTAAACCAGGACTAAAGCAGGACCAAAACAGGACTAAGCCAGGACTAAACCAGGACTAAACCAGGACCAAAACAGGACCAAAACAGGACTAAACCAGGACTAAAATAGGACTAAAACAGGACTAAACCAGGACCAAAACAGGACTAAACCAGGACTAAACCAGGACCAAAACAGGACTAAACCAGGACTAAACCAGGACTAAAACAGGACTAAACCAGGACTAAACCAGGACTAAACCAGGACTAAAACAGGACTAAACCAGGACTAAACCAGGACTAAAACAGGACTAAACCAGGACTAAAGCAGTACTAAATCAGGACTAAACCAGGACTAAACCAGGACTAAAGCAGGACTAAACCAGGACTAAACCAGGACTAAAACAGGACTAAACCAGGACTAAAGCAGTACTAAACCAGGGCTAAACCAGGACTAAACCAGGACCAAAACAGGACTAAAGCAGGACTAAACCAGGACTAAACCAGGACCAAAACAGGACCAAAACAGGACCAAAACAGGACTAAACCAGGACTAAAATAGGACTAAAACAGGACTAAACCAGGACCAAAACAGGACTAAAGCAGGACTAAAGCAGGACTAAACCAGGACTAAACCAGGACCAAACCAGGACCAAAACAGGACTAAACCAGGACTAAAATAGGACTAAAACAGGACTAAACCAGGACTAAACCAGGACTAAAACAGGACCAAAACAGGACTAAACCAGGACTAAACCAGGACTAAACCAGGACCAAAACAGGACCAAAACAGGACTAAACCAGGACTAAAATAGGACTAAAACAGGACTAAACCAGGACCAAAACAGGACTAAACCAGGACTAAACCAGGACCAAAACAGGACTAAACCAGGACTAAACCAGGACTAAAACAGGACTAAACCAGGACTAAACCAGGACTAAACCAGGACTAAAACAGGACTAAACCAGGACTAAACCAGGACTAAAACAGGACTAAACCAGGACTAAAGCAGTACTAAACCAGGACTAAACCAGGACTAAACCAGGACTAAAACAGGACTAAACCAGGACTAAACCAGGACTAAAACAGGACTAAACCAGGACTAAAACAGGACTAAACCAGGACTAAAACAGGACTAAACCAGGACTAAACCAGGACCAAAACAGGACTAAACCAGGACTAAAGCAGGACCAAAACAGGACTAAACCAGGACTAAACCAGGACTAAACCAGGACCAAAACAGGACTAAACGAGGACCAAAACAGGACCAAAACAGGACTAAACCAGGACTAAAGCAGGACCAAAACAGGACTAAACCAGGACTAAAACAGGACTAGACCAGGACTAAACAGGACCAAAACAGGACTAAACCAGGACTAAAGCAGGACCAAAACAGGACTAAACCAGGACTAAACCAGGACCAAAACAGGACTAAACCAGGACTAAAATAGGACTAAAACAGGACTAAACCAGGACTAAACCAGGACCAAAACAGGACTAAACCAGGACCAAAACAGGACTAAACCAGGACTAAAACAGGACTAAACCAGGACTAAACCAGGAGTAAAACAGGACTAAACCAGGACTAAACCAGGACTAAACCAGGACTAAAGCAGGACTAAACCAGGACTAAACCAGGACTAAAGCAGGACTAAACCAGGACTAAACCAGGACTAAACCAGGACTAAAACAGGACTAAACCAGGACTAAACCAGGACTAAACCAGGACCAAAACAGGACTAAACCAGGACTAAAACAGGACTAAACCAGGACTAAACCAGGACTAAACCAGGACCAAAACAGGACTAAACCAGGACTAAAACAGGACTAAACCAGGACTAAACCAGGACTAAACCAGGACTAAACCAGGACTAAACCAGGACTAAAACAGGACTAAACCAGGACTAAACCAGGACTAAACCAGGACTAAAACAGGACTAAACCAGGACTAAAGCAGTACTAAACCAGGACTAAACCAGGACTAAACCAGGACTAAAACAGGACTAAACCAGGACTAAACCAGAACTAAACCAGGACTAAACCAGGACCAAAACAGGACTAAACCAGGACTAAAACAGGACTAAACCAGGACTAAACCAGGACTAAACCAGGACCAAAACAGGACTAAACCAGGACTAAACCAGGACTAAACCAGGACCAAAACAGGACTAAACCAGGACTAAACCAGGACTAAACCAGGACTAAAGCAGGACTAAACCAGGACTAAACCAGGACCAAAACAGGACTAAACCAGGACTAAACCAGGACCAAACCAGGACTAAACCAGGACTAAACCAGGACCAAAACAGGACTAAACCAGGACCAAAACAGGACTAAACCAGGACTAAACCAGGACTAAACCAGGACTAAAGCAGGACTAAACCAGGACTAAACCAGGACCAAAACAGGACTAAACCAGGACTAAACCAGGACCAAACCAGGACTAAACCAGGACTAAACCAGGACCAAAACAGGACTAAACCAGGACTAAACCAGGACTAAACCAGGACTAAACCAGGACTAAACCAGGACTAAAGCAGGACTAAAACAGGACTAAACCAGGACTAAAGCAGGACTAAACCAGGACTAAACAAGGACTAAACCAGGACCAAACCAGGACTAAACCAGGACTAAACCAGGACTAAACCAGGACCAAAACAGGACCAAACCAGGACTAAAACAGGACTAAACCAGGACCAAAACAGGACTAAACCAGGACTAAACCAGGACCAAAACAGGACTAAACCAGGACTAAACCAGGACTAAACCAGGACCAAAACAGGACTAAACCAGGACTAAACCAGGACTAAACCAGGACTAAAACAGGACTAAACCAGGACTAAACCAGGACTAAAGCAGGACCAAAACAGGACTAAACCAGGACTAAACCAGGACTAAAGCAGGACTAAACCAGGACTAAAACAGGACTAAACCAGGACCAAAACAGGACTAAACCAGGACTAAACCAGGACTAAAACAGGACTAAACCAGGACTAAACCAGGACCAAACCAGGACTAAAACAGGACTAAACCAGGACTAAACCAGGACTAAAGCAGGACTAAAACAGGACTAAACCAGGACTAAAGCAGGACTAAACCAGGACTAAACCAGGACTAAACCAGGACTAAAACAGGACTAAAACAGGACTAAACCAGGACCAAACCAGGACTAAACCAGGACTAAACCAGGACCAAAACAGGACTAAACCAGGACCAAAACAGGACTAAAACAGGACTAAAACAGGACTAAACCAGGACTAAACCAGGACTAAACCAGGACTAGAGCAGGACTAAACCAGGACTAAAACAGGACTAAACCAGGACTAAACCAGGACTAAACCAGGACCAAAACAGGACTAAAACAGGACTAAACCAGGACTAAACCAGGACTAAACCAGGACAAAAACAGGACTAAACCAGGACTAAACCAGGACCAAAACAGGACTAAACCAGGACTAGAGCAGGACTAAACCAGGACTAAAACAGGACTAAACCAGGACTAAACCAGGACTAAACCAGGACTAAAACAGGACTAAACCAGGACTAAACCAGGACTAAAACAGGACTAAAACAGGACTAAACCAGGACCAAAACAGGACTAAACCAGGACTAAACCAGGACCAAAACAGGACTAAACCAGGACCAAAACAGGACTAAACCAGGACTAAACCAGGACTAAACCAGGGCTAAACCAGGACTAAACCAGGACCAAAACAGGACTAAACCAGGACTAAACCAGGACCAAAACAGGACCAAAACAGGACTAAACCAGGACTAAAATAGGACTAAAACAGGACTAAACCAGGACTAAACCAGGACTAAACCAGGACTAAAGCAGGACCAAAACAGGACTAAACCAGGACTAAACCAGGACTAAACCAGGACCAAAACAGGACCAAAACAGGACTAAACCAGGACTAAAATAGGACTAAAACAGGACTAAACCAGGACCAAAACAGGACTAAACCAGGACTAAACCAGGACCAAACCAGGACTAAACCAGGACTAAACCAGGACTAAAACAGGACTAAACCAGGACTAAAGCAGGACTAAACCAGGACTAAAACAGGACTAAACCAGGACTAAACCAGGACTAAAACAGGACTAAACCAGGACTAAAGCAGTACTAAACCAGGACTAAACCAGGACTAAACCAGGACTAAAGCAGGACTAAACCAGGACTAAACCAGGACTAAAACAGGACTAAACCAGGACTAAAGCAGTACTAAACCAGGGCTAAACCAGGACTAAACCAGGACCAAAACAGGACTAAAGCAGGACTAAACCAGGACTAAACCAGGACCAAAACAGGACCAAAACAGGACCAAAACAGGACTAAACCAGGACTAAAATAGGACTAAAACAGGACTAAACCAGGACCAAAACAGGACTAAAGCAGGACTAAAGCAGGACTAAACCAGGACTAAACCAGGACCAAACCAGGACCAAAACAGGACTAAACCAGGACTAAAATAGGACTAAAACAGGACTAAACCAGGACTAAACCAGGACTAAAACAGGACCAAAACAGGACTAAACCAGGACTAAACCAGGACTAAACCAGGACCAAAACAGGACCAAAACAGGACTAAACCAGGACTAAAATAGGACTAAAACAGGACTAAACCAGGACCAAAACAGGACTAAACCAGGACTAAACCAGGACCAAAACAGGACTAAACCAGGACTAAACCAGGACTAAAACAGGACTAAACCAGGACTAAACCAGGACTAAACCAGGACTAAAACAGGACTAAACCAGGACTAAACCAGGACTAAAACAGGACTAAACCAGGACTAAAGCAGTACTAAACCAGGACTAAACCAGGACTAAACCAGGACTAAAACAGGACTAAACCAGGACTAAACCAGGACTAAAACAGGACTAAACCAGGACTAAAACAGGACTAAACCAGGACTAAAGCAGTACTAAACCAGGACTAAACCAGGACTAAAACAGGACTAAACCAGGACTAAACCAGGACTAAACCAGGACCAAAACAGGACTAAACCAGGACTAAAACAGGACTAAAGCAGGACTAAACCAGGACTAAAACAGGACTAAACCAGGACTAAAGCAGTACTAAACCAGGACTAAACCAGGACTAAAACAGGACTAAACCAGGACTAAACCAGGACTAAACCAGGACCAAAACAGGACTAAACCAGGACTAAAACAGGACTAAAGCAGGACTAAACCAGGACTAAACCAGGACTAAAACAGGACCAAAACAGGACTAAACCAGGACTAAACCAGGACCAAAACAGGACTAAACCAGGACTAAAGCAGGACCAAAACAGGACTAAACCAGGACTAAACCAGGACTAAACCAGGACCAAAACAGGACTAAAGCAGGACTAAAGCAGGACTAAACCAGGACTAAACCAGGACCAAACCAGGACCAAAACAGGACTAAACCAGGACTAAAATAGGACTAAAACAGGACTAAACCAGGACTAAACCAGGACTAAAACAGGACCAAAACAGGACTAAACCAGGACTAAACCAGGACTAAACCAGGACCAAAACAGGACCAAAACAGGACTAAACCAGGACTAAAATAGGACTAAAACAGGACTAAACCAGGACCAAAACAGGACTAAACCAGGACTAAACCAGGACCAAAACAGGACTAAACCAGGACTAAACCAGGACTAAAACAGGACTAAACCAGGACTAAACCAGGACTAAACCAGGACTAAAACAGGACTAAACCAGGACTAAACCAGGACTAAAACAGGACTAAACCAGGACTAAAGCAGTACTAAACCAGGACTAAACCAGGACTAAACCAGGACTAAAACAGGACTAAACCAGGACTAAACCAGGACTAAAACAGGACTAAACCAGGACTAAAACAGGACTAAACCAGGACTAAAACAGGACTAAACCAGGACTAAACCAGGACCAAAACAGGACTAAACCAGGACTAAACCAGGACCAAAACAGGACTAAACGAGGACCAAAACAGGACCAAAACAGGACTAAACCAGGACTAAAGCAGGACCAAAACAGGACTAAACCAGGACTAAAACAGGACTAGACCAGGACTAAACAGGACCAAAACAGGACTAAACCAGGACTAAAGCAGGACCAAAACAGGACTAAACCAGGACTAAACCAGGACCAAAACAGGACTAAACCAGGACTAAAATAGGACTAAAACAGGACTAAACCAGGACTAAACCAGGACCAAAACAGGACTAAACCAGGACCAAAACAGGACTAAACCAGGACTAAAACAGGACTAAACCAGGACTAAACCAGGAGTAAAACAGGACTAAACCAGGACTAAACCAGGACTAAACCAGGACTAAAGCAGGACTAAACCAGGACTAAACCAGGACTAAAGCAGGACTAAACCAGGACTAAACCAGGACTAAACCAGGACTAAAACAGGACTAAACCAGGACTAAACCAGGACTAAACCAGGACCAAAACAGGACTAAACCAGGACTAAAACAGGACTAAACCAGGACTAAACCAGGACTAAACCAGGACCAAAACAGGACTAAACCAGGACTAAAACAGGACTAAACCAGGACTAAACCAGGACTAAACCAGGACTAAACCAGGACTAAAACAGGACTAAACCAGGACTAAACCAGGACTAAAACAGGACTAAACCAGGACTAAAGCAGTACTAAACCAGGACTAAACCAGGACTAAACCAGGACTAAAACAGGACTAAACCAGGACTAAACCAGAACTAAACCAGGACTAAACCAGGACCAAAACAGGACTAAACCAGGACTAAAACAGGACTAAACCAGGACTAAACCAGGACTAAACCAGGACCAAAACAGGACTAAACCAGGACTAAACCAGGACTAAACCAGGACCAAAACAGGACTAAACCAGGACTAAACCAGGACTAAACCAGGACTAAAGCAGGACTAAACCAGGACTAAACCAGGACTAAACCAGGACCAAAACAGGACTAAACCAGGACTAAACCAGGACCAAACCAGGACTAAACCAGGACTAAACCAGGACCAAAACAGGACTAAACCAGGACTAAACCAGGACTAAACCAGGACTAAAACAGGACTAAACCAGGACTAAAGCAGGACTAAAACAGGACTAAACCAGGACTAAAGCAGGACTAAACCAGGACTAAAAAAGGACTAAACCAGGACCAAACCAGGACTAAACCAGGACTAAACCAGGACTAAACCAGGACCAAAACAGGACCAAACCAGGACTAAAACAGGACTAAACCAGGACCAAAACAGGACTAAACCAGGACTAAACCAGGACCAAAACAGGACTAAACCAGGACTAAACCAGGACTAAAACAGGACCAAAACAGGACTAAACCAGGACTAAACCAGGACTAAACCAGGACTAAAACAGGACTAAACCAGGACTAAACCAGGACTAAAGCAGGACCAAAACAGGACTAAACCAGGACTAAACCAGGACTAAAGCAGGACTAAACCAGGACTAAAACAGGACTAAACCAGGACCAAAACAGGACTAAACCAGGACTAAACCAGGACTAAAACAGGACTAAACCAGGACTAAACCAGGACCAAACCAGGACTAAAACAGGACTAAACCAGGACTAAACCAGGACTAAAGCAGGACTAAAACAGGACTAAACCAGGACTAAAGCAGGACTAAACCAGGACTAAACCAGGACTAAACCAGGACTAAAACAGGACTAAAACAGGACTAAACCAGGACCAAACCAGGACTAAACCAGGACTAAACCAGGACCAAAACAGGACTAAACCAGGACCAAAACAGGACTAAAACAGGACTAAAACAGGACTAAACCAGGACTAAACCAGGACTAAACCAGGACTAGAGCAGGACTAAACCAGGACTAAAACAGGACTAAACCAGGACTAAACCAGGACTAAACCAGGACCAAAACAGGACTAAAACAGGACTAAACCAGGACTAAACCAGGACTAAACCAGGACAAAAACAGGACTAAACCAGGACTAAACCAGGACCAAAACAGGACTAAACCAGGACTAGAGCAGGACTAAACCAGGACTAAAACAGGACTAAACCAGGACTAAACCAGGACTAAACCAGGACTAAAACAGGACTAAACCAGGACTAAACCAGGACTAAAACAGGACTACAACAGGACTAAACCAGGACTACAACAGGACTAAACCAGGTCTAAAACCAGGACCAAAACAGGACTAAACCAGGACTAAACCAGGACTAAACCAGGACTAAACCAGGACTAAACCAGGACCAAAACAGGACTAAACCAGGACTAAACCAGGACCAAAACAGGACCAAAACAGGACTAAACCAGGACTAAAATAGGACTAAAACAGGACTAAACCAGGACTAAACCAGGACTAAACCAGGACTAAAGCAGGACCAAAACAGGACTAAACCAGGACTAAACCAGGACTAAACCAGGACCAAAACAGGACCAAAACAGGACTAAACCAGGACTAAAATAGGACTAAAACAGGACTAAACCAGGACTAAACCAGGACTAAACCAGGACTAAAGCAGGACCAAAACAGGACTAAACCAGGACTAAACCAGGACTAAACCAGGACCAAAACAGGACCAAAACAGGACTAAACCAGGACTAAAATAGGACTAAAACAGGACTAAACCAGGACCAAAACAGGACTAAACCAGGACTAAACCAGGACCAAACCATGACTAAACCAGGACTAAACCAGGACTAAAACAGGACTAAACCAGGACTAAAGCAGGACTAAACCAGGACTAAAACAGGACTAAACCAGGACTAAACCAGGACTAAAACAGGACTAAACCAGGACTAAAGCAGGACTAAACCAGGACTAAAACAGGACTAAACCAGGACTAAACCAGGACTAAAACAGGACTAAAACAGGACTAAACCAGGACCAAAACAGGACTAAACCAGGACTAAACCAGGACCAAAACAGGACTAAACCAGGACTAAACCAGGACTAAACCAGGACTAAACCAGGACTAAACCAGGACCAAAACAGGACTAAACCAGGACTAAACCAGGACCAAAACAGGACCAAAACAGGACTAAACCAGGACTAAAATAGGACTAAAACAGGACTAAACCAGGACTAAACCAGGACTAAACCAGGACTAAAGCAGGACCAAAACAGGACTAAACCAGGACTAAACCAGGACTAAACCAGGACCAAAACAGGACCAAAACAGGACTAAACCAGGACTAAAATAGGACTAAAACAGGACTAAACCAGGACTAAACCAGGACTAAACCAGGACTAAAGCAGGACCAAAACAGGACTAAACCAGGACTAAACCAGGACTAAACCAGGACCAAAACAGGACCAAAACAGGACTAAACCAGGACTAAAATAGGACTAAAACAGGACTAAACCAGGACCAAAACAGGACTAAACCAGGACTAAACCAGGACCAAACCATGACTAAACCAGGACTAAACCAGGACTAAAACAGGACTAAACCAGGACTAAAGCAGGACTAAACCAGGACTAAAACAGGACTAAACCAGGACTAAACCAGGACTAAAACAGGACTAAACCAGGACTAAAGCAGTACTAAACCAGGACTAAACCAGGACTAAACCAGGACTAAAGCAGGACTAAACCAGGACTAAACCAGGACTAAAACAGGACTAAACCAGGACTAAAGCAGTACTAAACCAGGGCTAAACCAGGACTAAACCAGGACCAAAACAGGACTAAAGCAGGACTAAACCAGGACTAAACCAGGACCAAAACAGGACCAAAACAGGACCAAAACAGGACTAAACCAGGACTAAACCAGGACTAAACCAGGACTAAAGCAGGACTAAACCAGGACTAAACCAGGACCAAAACAGGACTAAACCAGGACTAAACCAGGACCAAACCAGGACTAAACCAGGACTAAACCAGGACCAAAACAGGACTAAACCAGGACTAAACCAGGACTAAACCAGGACTAAAACAGGACTAAACCAGGACTAAAGCAGGACTAAAACAGGACTAAACCAGGACTAAAGCAGGACTAAACCAGGACTAAAACAGGACTAAACCAGGACTAAACCAGGACTAAACAAGGACTAAACCAGGACCAAACCAGGACTAAACCAGGACTAAACCAGGACTAAACCAGGACCAAAACAGGACCAAACCAGGACTAAAACAGGACTAAACCAGGACCAAAACAGGACTAAACCAGGGGGGTATTCCACGAACGTCGCTAAACTTAGCCGCGACTAAGTGCTAAGTTCTCGCCTGGCTGAGACACAACTTAGACAAAAGCTTGAACCCGTTCCACAAACGCGTTTCAGCTGCGCCTAGTCAGAGCTAAGCTCAGTCAGGCCTAATCAGGCCGGGCCTAGACGCGTGCACGGGGTAAATAAGAAGCCCTGAACAAGCGACTGTCGAAAACGCGATCATGTCGAAGATTCGGGCCGATTATTTCAGTGCATCAGAACAGAAGTTGCTTTTGGAACTCTACAACACATTTGCAATAACCAAGGCGAGAGACATGGCGTGGCAGAAGCTCGCTGAACGCTTAAATACGCAATTTAAGTCCTATAACAGTGCGGGACATTGAGTTTTTAAAGTCTGTTTTTCACCTTTGACGTCAAGGCTTGATTTGTGGCGCAAGGGTAAAGTTACCGTCTGGGGTGCAGGGGATTGTGAGTTCGATTCTCATGGTAGGCAGTTGATGGCATAATTATTATATATTTGTATAGGAGTCTTGTCAGTTGAAATTTATTTTTACTGTGTAAAAGTATTTGCTCCAACTAATACGTTAAATTGTGTTATCTTGTCTTTGAGCAGGAATAATGTGTAGAGGAGTGTTTTGCAGGTAAAGACAAAGCATAAAAACATTTTGCAGAGTGGTAAGTAGGCTAATATTAATATTATTATTCAGTGAAATTAGTAATACTGTTGAAATGGTCCCTTAATTTAATTTAAAATGAACAGTAGCTACCAAGCCACAGGAGGTGGGAGCCCCCCTCAAAACCTTTCACCTGCAGAGGAGCTGCACTGGCCCTAAACCGGGGTCGCCCACTGGTGGAGGTAATTGAAGGAGGGACCCCATCAAAGATCCTTCCTGCGAGTTCTCCTGAAGAGTATATTCAAGTTACTGAAGATGGCGTACACTTGGACCCTCCTCAGCAGTCCTCCAGCAGTGCCTTGCCTGACCCTCAGCAGTCCTCCAGCAGTGGCCTCACACCAGAATGTCATTTATTGTTTTATGCCTATTGATGGAAATTGATAAATAGGATTTCATTAAAAAGGCTTGCACAGCATCTCTTAAGCAAATTTGTTGAATCATTGAAATGTTGCATCATGGAGTGTGCCTGTTATTTGGCTACATTTTGTTTTAAAAGTAAAGGTTTACCTGTAACTGTATTCTTTGATAGAGATGTGACATAAAATATAAAGTGGCAATGTCGTCAAGTGAGACTGATGTTAGGACTAACTGATATAAGTTATGTGATGATAACAGTAATTGTAGGTTAAATTCATTTCCATTTCTGTAATATGTTGCAAATATAAATGCGTGAAAATTTAACTGAAATTTGACGTGGGCATCAATAGGGGAACAGCGGGAATTGAACCCGGCCCGCCCATGCGTGAGTGAAAGCACAAATCCACTCGGCCACAGATATTCTCAAAAATCCCGCCGGAATTCTTCTATATGTTAATGTCGTAAAGACAGCGGTTGAAAAGCATATGTTTAGATTACCGGAGAATTGTCAAGAACCGAGAACGTAAGGTAATTTGTTTTTTTGTTGATGTTGTTTTCGGACAACACAGATACTCATGCGGGGAGGTGTGCGGAACGGTGTGTTTGACACTCTGTTTACGTCAGGTACGTATTCTCTGCGACACGGCCTAAGTAAGACACAACTTAGCCAGCCCACGACCAGACTATCTGCTAAGACCATGTTGCCCCAGTAACTCAGCGGGAACTAAGTTTAGCGAGCGTCGTGGAACCGAACTCTCACTTAACCTAGCGCCAACTGACGAACAAAGCCGGGCTTTGCGCTTAGTAGCTTTCGTGGAATACCCCTCAGGACTAAACCAGGACCAAAACAGGACTAAACCAGGACTAAACCAGGACTAAACCAGGACTAAAACAGGACTAAACCAGGACTAAACCAGGACTAAAGCAGGACCAAAACAGGACTAAACCAGGACTAAACCAGGACTAAAGCAGGACTAAACCAGGACTAAAACAGGACTAAACCAGGACCAAAACAGGACTAAACCAGGACTAAACCAGGACTAAAACAGGACTAAACCAGGACTAAACCAGGACCAAACCAGGACTAAAACAGGACTAAACCAGGACTAAACCAGGACTAAAGCAGGACTAAAACAGGACTAAACCAGGACTAAAGCAGGACTAAAGCAGGACTAAACCAGGACTAAACCAGGACTAAACCAGGACTAAAACAGGACTAAAACAGGACTAAACCAGGACCAAACCAGGACTAAACCAGGACTAAACCAGGACCAAAACAGGACTAAACCAGGACCAAAACAGGACTAAAACAGGACTAAACCAGGACTAAACCAGGACTAAACCAGGACTAGAGCAGGACTAAACCAGGACTAAAACAGGACTAAACCAGGACTAAACCAGGACTAAACCAGGACCAAAACAGGACTAAAACAGGACTAAACCAGGACTAAACCAGGACTAAACCAGGACAAAAACAGGACTAAACCAGGACTAAACCAGGACCAAAACAGGACTAAACCAGGACTAGAGCAGGACTAAACCAGGACTAAAACAGGACTAAACCAGGACTAAACCAGGACTAAACCAGGACTAAAACAGGACTAAACCAGGACTAAACCAGGACTAAAACAGGACTAAAACAGGACTAAACCAGGACCAAAACAGGACTAAACCAGGACTAAACCAGGACCAAAACAGGACTAAACCAGGACTAAACCAGGACTAAACCAGGACTAAACCAGGACTAAACCAGGACCAAAACAGGACTAAACCAGGACTAAACCAGGACCAAAACAGGACCAAAACAGGACTAAACCAGGACTAAAATAGACTAAAACAGGACTAAACCAGGACTAAACCAGGACTAAACCAGGACTAAAGCAGGACCAAAACAGGACTAAACCAGGACTAAACCAGGACTAAACCAGGACCAAAACAGGACCAAAACAGGACTAAACCAGGACTAAAATAGGACTAAAACAGGACTAAACCAGGACCAAAACAGGACTAAACCAGGACTAAACCAGGACCAAAACAGGACTAAACCAGGACTAAACCAGGACTAAAACAGGACTAAACCAGGACTAAACCAGGACTAAACCAGGACTAAAACAGGACTAAACCAGGACTAAACCAGGACTAAAACAGGACTAAACCAGGACTAAAGCAGTACTAAACCAGGACTAAACCAGGACTAAACCAGGACTAAAGCAGGACTAAACCAGGACTAAACCAGGACTAAAACAGGACTAAACCAGGACTAAAGCAGTACTAAACCAGGGCTAAACCAGGACTAAACCAGGACCAAAGCAGGACTAAAGCAGGACTAAACCAGGACTAAACCAGGACCAAAACAGGACCAAAACAGGACTAAACCAGGACTAAAATAGGACTAAAACAGGACTAAACCAGGACCAAAACAGGACTAAAGCAGGACTAAAGCAGGACTAAACCAGGACTAAACCAGGACCAAACCAGGACCAAAACAGGACTAAACCAGGACTAAAATAGGACTAAAACAGGACTAAACCAGGACTAAACCAGGACTAAAACAGGACCAAAACAGGACTAAACCAGGACTAAACCAGGACTAAACCAGGACCAAAACAGGACCAAAACAGGACTAAACCAGGACTAAAATAGGACTAAAACAGGACTAAACCAGGACCAAAACAGGACTAAACCAGGACTAAACCAGGACCAAAACAGGACTAAACCAGGACTAAACCAGGACTAAAACAGGACTAAACCAGGACTAAACCAGGACTAAACCAGGACTAAACCAGGACTAAAACAGGACTAAACCAGGACTAAACCAGGACTAAAACAGGACTAAACCAGGACTAAAGCAGTACTAAACCAGGACTAAACCAGGACTAAACCAGGACTAAAACAGGACTAAACCAGGACTAAACCAGGACTAAAACAGGACTAAACCAGGACTAAAACAGGACTAAACCAGGACTAAAGCAGTACTAAACCAGGACTAAACCAGGACTAAAACAGGACTAAACCAGGACTAAACCAGGACTAAACCAGGACCAAAACAGGACTAAACCAGGACTAAAACAGGACTAAAGCAGGACTAAACCAGGACTAAACCAGGACTAAAACAGGACCAAAACAGGACTAAACCAGGACTAAACCAGGACCAAAACAGGACTAAACCAGGACTAAAGCAGGACCAAAACAGGACTAAACCAGGACTAAACCAGGACTAAACCAGGACCAAAACAGGACTAAACGAGGACCAAAACAGGACCAAAACAGGACTAAACCAGGACTAAAGCAGGACCAAAACAGGACTAAACCAGGACTAAAACAGGACTAGACCAGGACTAAACAGGACCAAAACAGGACTAAACCAGGACTAAAGCAGGACCAAAACAGGACTAAACCAGGACTAAACCAGGACCAAAACAGGACTAAACCAGGACTAAAATAGGACTAAAACAGGACTAAACCAGGACTAAACCAGGACCAAAACAGGACTAAACCAGGACCAAAACAGGACTAAACCAGGACTAAAACAGGACTAAACCAGGACTAAACCAGGAGTAAAACAGGACTAAACCAGGACTAAACCAGGACTAAACCAGGACTAAAGCAGGACTAAACCAGGACTAAACCAGGACTAAACCAGGACTAAAACAGGACTAAACCAGGACTAAACCAGGACTAAACCAGGACCAAAACAGGACTAAACCAGGACTAAAACAGGACTAAACCAGGACTAAACCAGGACTAAACCAGGACCAAAACAGGACTAAACCAGGACTAAAACAGGACTAAACCAGGACTAAACCAGGACTAAACCAGGACTAAACCAGGACTAAAACAGGACTAAACCAGGACTAAACCAGGACTAAAACAGGACTAAACCAGGACTAAAGCAGTACTAAACCAGGACTAAACCAGGACTAAACCAGGACTAAAACAGGACTAAACCAGGACTAAACCAGAACTAAACCAGGACTAAACCAGGACCAAAACAGGACTAAACCAGGACTAAAACAGGACTAAACCAGGACTAAACCAGGACTAAACCAGGACCAAAACAGGACTAAACCAGGACTAAACCAGGACTAAACCAGGACCAAAACAGGACTAAACCAGGACTAAAACAGGACTAAACCAGGACTAAACCAGGACCAAAACAGGACTAAACCAGGACTAAAACAGGACTAGACCAGGACTAAACAGGACCAAAACAGGACTAAACCAGGACTAAAGCAGGACCAAAACAGGACTAAACCAGGACCAAACCAGGACGAAACCAGGACTAAACCAGGACTAAACCAGGACCAAAACAGGACTAAACCAGGACTAAACCAGGACTAAACCAGGACTAAAACAGGACTAAACCAGGACTAAAGCAGGACTAAAACAGGACTAAAGCAGGACTAAACCAGGACTAAACCAGGACTAAAACAGGACTAAACCAGGACTAAACCAGGACTAAACGAGGACTTAACCAGGACCAAACCAGGACTAAACCAGGACTAAACCAGGACTAAACCAGGACTAAACCAGGACCAAAACAGGACCAAACCAGGACTAAAACAGGACTAAACCAGGACCAAAACAGGACTAAACCAGGACTAAACCAGGACCAAAACAGGACTAAACCAGGAC
Source organism: Paratrypauchen microcephalus (assembly GCA_036785185.1). Classification (NCBI taxonomy): domain Eukaryota; kingdom Metazoa; phylum Chordata; class Actinopteri; order Gobiiformes; family Gobiidae; genus Paratrypauchen; species Paratrypauchen microcephalus. The sequence goes on from JAVJIX010000140.1 coordinate 2,347,315, forward strand.
TAAACCAGGACTAAAACAGGACTAAAGCAGGACTAAACCAGGACTAAACCAGGACTAAACCAGGACTAAAACAGGACTAAACCAGGACTAAACCAGGACCAAACCAGGACTAAACCAGGGCTAAACCAGGACCAAAACAGGACTAAACCAGGACTAAAACAGGACTAAACCAGGACTAAAGCAGGACTAAACCAGGACTAAACCAGGACTAAAACAGGACTAAACCAGGACTAAACCAGGACTAAACCAGGACCAAAACAGGACTAAACCAGGACTAAACCAGGACTAAACCAGGACTAAACCAGGACCAAAACAGGACTAAACCAGGACTAAACCAGGACTAAACCAGGACTAAACCAGGACCAAAACAGGACTAAACCAGGACTAAACCAGGACTAAAACAGGACTAAACCAGGACTAAACCAGGACTAAACCAGGACTAAAACAGGACTAAAACAGGACTAAACCAGGACTAAACCAGGACTAAACCAGGACCAAAACAGGACCAAAACAGGACCAAAACAGGACCAAACCAGGACTAAACCAGGACTAAACCAGGACTAAACCAGGACCAAAACAGGACTAAACCAGGACTAAACCAGGACTAAACCAGGACTAAACCAGGACTAAAACAGGACTAAAACAGGACTAAACCAGGACTAAACCAGGACCAAAACAGGACCAAACCAGGACTAAACCAGGACCAAAACAGGACCAAAACAGGACTAAACCAGGACTAAAATAGGACTAAAACAGGACTAAACCAGGACTAAACCAGGACTAAACCAGGACCAAACCAGGACTAAACCAGGACTAAAACAGGACTAAACCAGGACCGAAACAGGACCGAAACAGGACTAAACCAGGACCAAACCAGGACTAAACCAGGACCAAACCAGGACTAAACCAGGACTAAATCAGGACCAAAACAAGACCAAACCAGGACTAAACCAGGACTAAACCAGGACCAAACCAGGACCAAACCAGGACTAAATCAGGACTAAATCAGGACTAAACCAGGACCAAACCAGGACTAAACCAGGACTAAACCAGGACTAAATCAGGACTAAAACAGGATTAAACCAGGACTAAAACAGGACTAAACCAGGACCAAAACAGGACCAAACCAGGACTAAACCAGGACTAAAACAGGACTAAACCAGGACTAAAGCAGGACTAAACCAGGAATAAACCAGGACTAAACCAGGACCAAAACAGGACCAAACCAGGACTAAACCAGGACTAAAACAGGACTAAACCAGGACTAAAGCAGGACTAAACCAGGACTAAAACACGACTAAACCAGGACTAAACCAGGACTAAACCAGGACCAAACCAGGACTAAAGCAGGACTAAACCAGGACTAAACCAGGACCAAAACAGGACTAAACCAGGACTAAACCAGGACTAAACCAGGACCAAAACAGGACTAAACCAGGACTAAACCAGGACTAAAACAGGACTAAAACAGGACTAAACCAGGACTAAAACAGGACTAAACCAGGACTAAACCAGGACTAAACCAGGACCAAAACAGGACTAAACCAGGACTAAACCAGGACTAAAACAGGACTAAACCAGGACTAAAACAGGACCAAAACAGGACCAAAACAGGACTAAACCAGGACTAAACCAGGACCAAAACAGGACTAAACCAGGACTAAACCAGGACTAAACCAGGACTAAACCAGGACTAAAACAGGACTAAACCAGGACTAAAACAGGACCAAAACAGGACCAAAACAGGACTAAACCAGGACTAAAACAGGACTAAACCAGGACTAAACCAGGACCAAAACAGGACCAAAACAGGACTAAACCAGGACTAAACCAGGACTAAAATGGGACTAAAACGGGACTAAACCAGGACTAAACCAGGACTAAACCAGGACCAAAACAGGACTAAACCAGGACTAAAATAGGACTAAAACAGGACTAAACCAGGACTAAACCAGGGCTAAACCAGGACCAAAACAGGACTAAACCAGGACTAAACCAGGACTAAACCAGGGCTAAACCAGGACTAAACCAGGACCAAAACAGGACTAAAGCAGGACTAAACCAGGACTAAACCAGGACCAAATCAGGACCAAAACAGGACTAAACCAGGACTAAATCAGGACTAAATCAGGACTAAACCAGGACCAAACCAGGACTAAACCAGGACTAAACCAGGACTAAACCAGGACTAAACCAGGACTAAACCAGGACCAAAACAGGACCAAAACAGGACTAAACCAGGACTAAAATAGGACTAAAACAGGACTAAACCAGGACCAAAACAGGACTAAACCAGGACTAAACCAGGACCAAAACAGGACTAAACCAGGACTAAACCAGGACTAAACCAGGACTAAAACAGGACTAAACCAGGACTAAACCAGGACTAAACCAGGACTAAAACAGGACTAAACCAGGACTAAACCAGGACTAAAACAGGACTAAACCAGGACTAAAGCAGTACTAAACCAGGACTAAACCAGGACTAAAGCAGGACTAAAACAGGACTAAACCAGGACTAAAACAGGACTAAACCAGGACTAAAGCAGTACTAAACCAGGGCTAAATCAGGACTAAACCAGGACCAAAACAGGACTAAAGCAGGACTAAAGCAGGACTAAACCAGGACCAAAACAGGACTAAACCAGGACCAAAACAGGACCAAAACAGGACTAAACCAGGACTAAAATAGGACTAAAACAGGACTAAACCAGGACTAAAGCAGGACTAAAGCAGGACTAAAACAGGACTAAACCAGGACTAAACCAGGACTAAAGCAGGACTAAAACAGGACTAAACCAGGACTAAACCAGGACTAAACCAGGACTAAACCAGGACTAAACCAGGACTAAAACAGGACTAAAACAGGACTAAACCAGGACCAAACCAGGACTAAACCAGGACTAAACCAGGACCAAAACAGGACTAAACCAGGACCAAAACAGGACTAAACCAGGACCAAAACAGGACTAAACCAGGACTAAAACAGGACTAAACCAGGACTAAACCAGGACTAAACCAGGACTAAAGCAGGACTAAACCAGGACTAAAACAGGACTAAACCAGGACTAAACCAGGACTAAACCAGGACCAAAACAGGACTAAAACAGGACTAAACCAGGACTAAACCAGGACTAAACCAGGACCAAAACAGGACTAAACCAGGACTAAACCAGGACTAAACCAGGACCAAAACAGAACTAAACCAGGACTAAACCAGGACTAAACCAGGACTAAACCAGGACTAAAACAGGACCAAAACAGGACCAAAACAAGATTAAACCAGGACTAAAGCAGGATTAAACCAGGACCAAAACAGGACCAAAACAGGACTAAAACAGGACTAAAACAGGACTAAACCAGGACTAAAGCAGGATTAAACCAGGACCAAACCAGGACTAAAACAGGACTAAACCAGGACTAAAGCAGGACTAAACCAGGACTAAACCAGGACCAAAACAGGACTAAACCAGGACCAAAACAGGACTAAACCAGGACTAAAACAGGACTAAACCAGGACTAAAACAGGACTAAACCAGGACCAAAACAGGACCAAAACAGGACTAAACCAGGACTAAAACAAGATTAAACCAGGACTAAACCAGGACCAAAACAGGACTAAAACAGGACTAAAACAGGACTAAACCAGGACTAAACCAGGATCTTTTCCCATCCCAAGTATCGATATCAAATGAATATCTAGTTTTGATATTAGTTTTAGTATTGATTAGCATCTGATTTTCGATACCGCCACACTTTATTTGATCCATGTTTATGAAGTATTTTAGCTCTTCATCAGGTGACTCGTTTGTGCAATAAACGTGGGCTGATTAATGGAAACAAAAAGTGGAAAGTGTGTAAAAGTATTCTTAAAATACCTTTCAGTATTTAACGTTGAAGTCTGTGTGTGTTGTGTAAACCTTTCTGTCGTCATGGAGACCAAACCAGACTCAATTACAGGTCAGATCTGTGGAGCGGCGACCCCACTCACACTCAGAATCAGTTTTTCTAGGTATTTTTGAGCTATAAAACCACCTGTAATTGAATAAATGTAAAGTAGAGCTGTTTAATGCCACACTGTGGAACATTCCAGACAGCAACTTTATAGTACAAATCATTGGATAAATATATATCTTTATTTTTTAAATATTTTCCTCTGTGATCACTGATGATGTCCAGGTGTGTGTGTCTAAGCTTCACATGAGAAAAACCTGGATGTGTCTCTGCAGTCTAAAGTGATTTTCTGTTTAACTTTTTTAACTAATTAAACTTTCAGTCAAAGCAGGAGGTGATAACTAAAGTAAGACCAACGCCGGAGCGTCTTCTACGGGACGAAAGACTCGCTCTTTTCAAACAGCGTGGGAAGAAATCGTCTTTTTTGCTTTTCCTTCTTTTCTCTGAACAATAATAATTAATTTTCAGTTTCTCATCAAAAATATTACGAGCTCCAGTCACAGGGAGAGAAACTGGTCCGGGGCCAAATTTACTTAACGACACCTGGTGACGTCACTGATGACCAGTGTTCCCTCTAAGCTGCGCGCCTGCGCACTGCTCGCACATTCTCAGCGCACAAGAAAACCTTATGCAGCGATAAGATAAGATCTGCCTTTATTAGTCCCACAGTGGGGAAATTTCAGTGCTGCAACACACAGATCAAGAACAGCAGGAACATGTAGCATGCAGTAAAACAAGATCATAAATAATGGCTTAAAATAATTGAAAAATAGACTTAAAAATAGACTCTAGAATATAGTTGAATATTGTAGTGTAGATAAAGTTGAATGACATGTTAACAGTGATCGTTGTACAGTCTGACAGCAGCAGGAAGGAAAGACCTGCGAAACCTTCACACAGCGAGGGTGAGTCAGTCACTGTGTTAAAGATCCCATGACATGGTACTTGTTGATGCTTTTATATGGCTCCTTAATGGTTCCCTAATACTGTAAATGAATCCTTCTTCAAAATCAACACTTAGTGCATGAGAAAGACACATGTACAGAGTCATAATCTCTCTGTCTGAACACCTCATTCTGGGCCTTGTTGCTTGAATGCAAATGAGAAGGACACAGATTGGTTAGAGGAGCAGGTGGGGTGGGGGCCAAATGCGCCGCTGGTTCCTTCTGCGTGTGTAAGCGCGAAGGAGGAAAGGACAGCCTTTTCAATGAAAAAAAAAAACACATTTTTACAGAAAATAAAATGAAACCACTGCTGTTTCAGAGGTCCAGAGGGTCGGGTAAAGGACTTCCGAGTCTAGAAACACTCGCACGTGCCTCCAGGCAAATAAAAAACGCATTTCGCATTGCGTAGCTCCTCCGCAGTCCAAACTCTCTGGGCGTGATTTCCAGAGACAGGGGGTGGAGATCCAGACGGTGGTGGAACTGAATTTGCATTTCTTTTTTCGATCTGACGTCAATAAGGTGCCTTGTCCAGAATCGCCCATTTGAGCTGTGTTTTTTTCAAACGCAGAAAAGGATCGCAAATGCTCAGTTTAGACATTTCGCAACTTTTAGCCATGGGGGGGGCCTAAACAGGGTAGGGGAGCTCACATTAACGTTCAAAAACCTCAGAAAGTGAAAATTTCATGCCATGGGACCTTTAAGTATTGCACCACATGATATTTCACTGTACGCTTTATAGATACTTTATATCTGCCAGTTATGGTCCAATGGAACCGGGCGTATAGTCTGCTGGCTGAAACGTCATTGAGACCGACCCACATTAAGTTTGCTAGCTGGGTGCCTGGGACTTTCTACCACTGTTCCCAAGTTTGTATGGGCAGGGGAACAGCGGTAATGGAGAACAGTGTTTTTTTTTTGTTTGTTCTTTTCCTCCAGCTTGGGTCCTGACCAAGCCTAAGCAATAAGATCATGGAGCTGGTCCCCAAGTCAAATGCAGAGAACAATTTCTCCTGTGTGAGATCAATAAAAGTCAATCTTCCAATCTTCTAATCTTTAATCACTGTAAGGCACTTTGCGTTACATTTTGTATGAAAAGCGCTTTATAAATATTGCTTGATTCATTGATTGATTGATTGATTGATTGATTGATTGATTGATTGAAGGGAACAGCAGTAATGGGGAACAACGCGGGCAATGGGGGACAGAGGTGCACTGGGCTGGCTGATGCTACAGTTCATTTTGCCTTTGCCCGTACTTTGGCAAAATTTGGGCTAATTTAGATGAGAGTCTGAATCAGAATCAGAAAGACTTTTATTGCCATTGTCAAGTGAACCCAATTCACAAAACTAGGAACTTGTCTCGGTGATAAGGTGCAAACATAAAACACTAAATAATAATAATAAATATAGCTGCAAGCAGCAATGCGGGGGCCAAGCACCGTTTGACAGGGTCTAACAAGGTCTGACAGGATCTAACAGAGTCTGACAGGGTCTGACAGGGTTAGACCCTGACCCTGTCAGACCCTGTCAGACTCTGTCAGACACATCAAAGACACATCAAAGACATACCAAAGGTTGCTAGGTGCGTTGCTAGGCAATTGACAAATTTCTGCAACTTTGACCTGCTGGTGCCACTAGACGGTTGGGGGTGGGGACCTATAAATCGCTGTGGGTAATGAGACTGGCTGGAATGTGCATGCCAAATTTCACAACTTTTTACCAGACGGTTCTAGGGGCTGCCATAGACTCCCACTGAAGAAAAAAGATTGAATAATAATAATCAGGAGACCAGAACATCAAAGGAAAGATCAAAGGGTTGCTAGGCAACTTGCCTAGGCAACGCAAAGCAATTCCTATAGGGTGCCCAGCACCTTCGGTGCTTGGCCCCTAATAACTAGAATATAGACACTAAATAATAATAATAACTAAAATATAGCTATAATATCCTCCTGAGACCAGCCCATTCATTTGTGTCCTTTATAGTGGACATTGTGTTAACCAGTCTGTCTGTGTGTATATATATATATATATATATATATATATATATATATATATATATACAGTGGTACCTCACCTTACGAATGACCCAACAAACGAAAATTTCAAGTTACGAAACGCCTTCACGGTAAATTTTGGTCTCTAGATACGAAGTGAAACGCGAAATCTCAAAAATTCAAATAATGCGCGCTCAGCCACACACATTATACGCTTTTCTCAGACTGAATTTAAACTTTTCTCACATTTGTCTCTGTTTAAACACTCAAACTTTCATAGATTTTCAACAAAATGTATTAATAGTGAAGTGTGGGGGGAAGGGGGAGGGGGGAGAGACCAGAACATCAAAGGACACGTGTGATAGCGCAGCATGACCCGGCGCGGAGCTGACAGCAGGTCTAGACCAAGGTCTAAACCAGGACTAAACCAGTACTAGACCAGGTGGATTAAAGCGCCGCGTGTGGGTCTATTTCCTGGTTTCTCACGAGTCACAGCTGAGGCGAGCAGTGAGGAGGGGACCGCAGGCAGTGAGCATGTGAGCAAGAGCCATGCAAGAGCCGCGGTGGTCTAGACCTGACCAGGTCTAGAGGAGCTGCGGTGGTCTGGACTAAACCAGGACTAAACCTGGACTAAACCAGGAGGAGCCGCGCTCACATGCGCTCAGACTGCCTGCGGTCTCCTCCTCACTGCTCGCCTCAGCTGTGACTCGTGAGAAACCAGGAAATAGACCCGCACGCGGCGCTTTAATCCACCTGGTCTAGTCCAGGTTTAGTCCAGGTTTAGTCCAGGTTTAGTCCTGGTTTAGTCCTGGTCCAGTCCTGGTTTAGTCCAGGTTTAGTCCAGGTTTAGTCCTGGTCCAGTCCAGGTTTAGTCCAGGTTTAGTCCAGGTTTAGTCCTGGTCCAGTCCAGGTTTAGATCTTGGTCTAGTCCTGCTGTCAGCTCTGCGCCGGGTCATGCTGCGCTATCACACATGTCCCCCTTCCCCCCACACTTCAATATTGATACGTTTTGTTGAAAATCTATGAAAGTTTGAGTGTTTAAACGAGAGACAAATGTGAGAAAAGTTTAAATCCAGTCTGAGAAACCAATCAGGACGCAGAACACAATGTTACACTATAAAAAAAGTTACACTATAAAAAAAAAAAACTTGGATCGGGGCCTTGGAACGAATCAGACCTTTTCCATTGAAATAGCTACTCAACTTACGAATTTTTCACGTTACGAAACCACTTCTGGAACGAATTAATTTCGTAAGGTGAGGTACCACTGTATATATATATATATAAATAAATAAAAAAAAAATATATATATATATATATATATATATATATATATATATATATATATATATATATATATATATATATATAATTAAATACTTAAATAAATGGATAAATAAATAAATTAAAAGGGAGTCTAAAAACTTTTTGAGGCGGCTGTAGAAGTTTGTCAGAAATGTTGGTTATCAAAAAAAAAAAAAAGTTTTCGTTAGGTCGTTAACTTCACATGGAATTAACACCCTGACGTCCATTACAGAAAACACATTACAACATTATGAATAAAAATAAAATTAACAAAATATAAATGCTAAGGTGTTCTTTTACCTCCAAATAGAAAATTAAAATAATAATAATAATAATAATTTAGACACACTTTTTTTCTTCGGGTCCCAGGAGGATATAGTAAAAAATAAACAATCCAATTAAAATTAAATAAAAAAAATAATCCAACAATAAACAACATCATCATTAAAAATACGGATGAATAAGATCGTAAACTAAAGTTGTAAACACACAAAATGGCGGCGGTCGCGGGGCAGGCTCGCGTGGACAGGCTCGCGGGCAGTGCTCGTGGACAGTCGCGCGTGGCCCGGTGGGAGGGACTGTCCTCGTGCGCTGGAGGAGTCCACACCACGGAACAACAAGGTAAGACAAACATGTGCGCGTTTTATGTCCATGCGGGTGTTTCACTCGAGTGTCTGCACATTTATGACGCGTTATTACTGCAGTAACTACGGAACTATCGCGTGGATCGATAGTTCGGTAGTTACTTGCGTTATAACACCGTTTATAACGCGATCGCCGCGGCTTGCAGACGTGGATTGTTGTAGCAGTGTAAGCTCATGTTTTGGCATGGAGTCGACAGTACAAAATTCTCCTAATGTTTATCGGGTTTGGTTGGTTTTATTTACGCGTAAAAACCAAAACAATGGTGTAAAGAGAGGCACAAATCAGACGTGTCCGGTTCTCACACTCGCTCATTCACGTTGTTTTTCGTAAACTCCGCCATCTTGATGATCAGGGCCGTAAAATGTTAAATGTCTCTTTGTTTGCCCCACAGTATTCCCGTCTCTTCCAGTGTTTGTCCAGTTTAATGTTTTACAAAGCTCTCACGGTGTCAGATAAGATGTTTTTCCTTCAATGATCACACGGTTTCCATTGTGTTCGTGTTTAGTGAGAACTGCCAAACTGTTTCTGTTGTAAATGGCGATCTTTCTTTTGTTTTTCGATCTTTTGTCTTCCGGAGTTTTTGTTTTGGTGGCGTTAGCGTGAATTTTGGTTTACGCGCTGCTTTTACCAAACGGCGACATCCAAATAATAATAATAATAATAATAATAATAATAATAATAATACAAAATAGTAAAATAATCAATCCGTGATCCATTCCGGTCACGGATTGATTGTTACTAGTCAATTATTTCAACGTACTAATTTATTTATTTATTTATGTTTAAAACTTTTGTGTGTTCTTCTGTTGTTTGTTTCTGATTGGTCTACGCTATCAGCTGCTGGAATCCTATTGGTTAATGTGTTAATACGTCATTACGTCACGCCGAAGATGCGTTTGGATTTTACCTGCGAAACGAATACGCAATATTTTTATTTGGACTTTTTAAACGTGTCATCTTTATTATTTCTTTAAAATTAGCCTTTGACTCATTAGTTCGCTTATTTTGCGCCTTAGCTTCAATTTTTTTTAGCAGTAAAATAATACTTTTAAACAGCTTATTGATTTGATCTCCCATAGACGGAAGGCTGTAAACAGAAAAAGCACGTGCCTCTGGAGCGGGGGCTACATGCTACATGCTAAGAAAACTCATCCCAGTGGTGTGATTTTATCGTTAATTTATTATCAGTGCGGTTCGTTGACATGTGACGAATATTGGATGAAAATGCGCCGGAAAGTGCAGAGATGTTAGATGTGCTAGAAGTCGTTGGATAGTTTTTGGAGAGGACGCACGCTGACAGGTTAGTTTTCTTGCATAAGTAGAAAAATAACAGCAGCCAGAATGGGTCCAGTAGTGATGAAAGATGGAGATTCCCGTGGCACTAACTGAATCCATGCTTAAAATCGTTCCATGTCATAAGAATAAGCTGCTGCGGTGGGTGAATGCATGTTTACGCACAGGTTTTACGCACAGGTTTTACGCACAGGTTTTAAGATAAGATAAGATATGCCTTTGTTAGTCCTACAGTGGGGAAATTCCAGTGTTGCAACGCACATATCAAGAACAGCAGGATGCAGTGTAGCATGCAATAAAACAAGATAATAAATAATGGCTTAAAATAATTTAAAAATAGACACTAGAGTATTTTACGCACATAGAGCAGCTGGCAACCGGTAAATGACCAGCTATTACAACCCACGCACTGTTTATAAAGCTGCACATGTCTGCATTAGTCATATTTTGGTCCTCTTGAATGTTGTTATGCAATTTACGGTAAAGCCACAGTACCATCTCCAGAAAGTAACACGTTGTACTTTTAAGTTCTTTGTTTGTGTTTTCAATATTAAAGCAACCCTTTTCTGCATTTTCTTTCTAAATACGTCCAGGTTATTTTCCTGTTTGCACTAATAATGAATGAAGCTCAGTATTAAATTATGTTGTATTAGTTGTGCTTATTTAAATAAGCCCTTATTACACTATTTTCTGATATTATAATGTTTTGTTTCATTCACACATGTTTTTCATCACAGGAACCATGCGTATTTAGCCTTTCTTCTCTCAAACTAAAAACTATTGGTTTCACCTTTTGATGTCATGTGCACCAGTGTGTTTTTAAATCCCATACACCTTGACACCATGACATCACAAGGTGGAACAGCATTTTCAGTTGTGGAGATGGAGACAGATTAATAGTGCAGTATCACTCATAACATGTTAATGAAACAAAACACAACTCCAGGTAAAAACATTAAAACATTGCTTAAAGCTCACAGCAGCCCATTTTGCATAATATATTATCTTAAATATATAGAAGTAACTTTAATTCATCTTTCATCAGTTCTTTTTTGATCAGTAAAGGCAATAAGTAACATATTTCCCCTTGAAAAATGTTCTATAAAGTTATTCAAATGAGGATAGGCTGTGCCACTGTAGTCTCAGTATGAAACTTGTTGTTTCAGGTGCCCCTTCTGCCCGTTGAGGCACATCTTGTTTCCTTCTATAACGGGACGGTCAGGAGCCAAATTTCACTGTGGGGATGCAACTTCAATTTGCTGCAAAAGGCTTTTGATGAAGTTGGTGTTGTTTGAGTGAGTAAATAATGATTTATTTGTGTTGATTTGGGTATTGTGTTAGGGCCCGTCCACACGACAACATTTTTTGGTGGAAACTGAGAAGTTTGTATTAGATTTGGCCTTTTGTCCACACGGCGCTGGCGTTTTGGAAGGGGCGAAAACTGTGTTTTTTGAAACCAAGTTTCATAGTGGAGAAATCTGAAAACGCCGGCGGTCGCATTGTCGTGTGGATGAGCAAAACGCAGCTTTTGGAAAACGATGACGTTGCGATGCCGTCATCATCTGCTTTGGCAGGACTCCCAGTCGACGTTCTGCTGATACTGACGTATTTGGTAATCCAACCTAAGTCGTAGAAGTAACTCCACTTCGTTGTTGGTCCAAACAAGAGAGTCGGTTTTTGTGGGTCCGTTCGCCATCATTATTATCTTCTTGTGTTTGTTTGTTTGCGGAAGAGAAAGGGCTTTATGTGCATGTGCTCTTTGTAGTGTTGTGTTTCCGGTGGCTCTGGCTGTTTCCTGTTTACAGCGCCACATATGGGTGTGGCATAGGGGTGTGCAAAATAATTGTCATGACAACGCATCGCGATACTAACTTTCACAATATACTGCATCGATTCTTGATGCCAAAAATCGATTATTATTAATTAATAATTTAATATTTAATAATTTAATATTTCATATAAATAAATAAATTATTAGTTTTTTAAAATAAATCCTCTTCACTTTTGTCTTTGTGAAAGGGTATTGTTTGTTATGATCCAAAATGGCAAATGTTTGAACATCATTTTTTGTTTTAGAAAAAATCCTCTGCACTTTTTTTGTTATTGGTTTGGTTTATTTGTTTTTGTTATTCAATAAATTCAGTTCTGAATTGAGTTGCTCAGAGTTCTGTATCAGTTGAAGACACGACCCAGATACACAGACACTGATATTTAAGTTATCCTCTTTTTTTTGGTACATTTTCACTGAAGTATGTCGAATATATTGCAATGCATCGCAATAATTCAAGTATCGTGATGCATCGTGATAGTATCGCATCGTGGCACATGAATCGTGATTCGAATTGAATCGTGACTTCTTTGCCAATACCCACCCCTAGTGTGGCATATGTATTACATCGTTTTTGCCTGGACGCGAATATTTACTGATCTGACGTGTTAGGATGCAAATTTTTTTCAACCCGCATAAAAAAAATAAATAAATCCAGGAGCGTTGTCGTGTGGACGTCGCCTTAGACCGTAGTATCTAAACTGTGATTTCTCCCTCTAGTTCATTCCTGTTAATGAAAAAATCCAAAAGAAGGAAGTGGAGCTCTTGAAGTTTCTGCAGTGGTTTAGAGCCTTTTATGAGAAAAACTACAGGAGAAGATGTTATTAGATTGCTTCTGGTGCACAGCTGCTCAATACCTCCACTGTCGGATGAAAGTGCATTTACAACTATTAATTGTACTGAATTGGATAAAAAGAGCATTAGACTGCAGCTGTTATTTAGAATAATCAACAACTGAAATATTTGTTGACTATTTTTAAAATTATTGTGATTGTTAACTGGACAAATAGCAATAGCTAAATTATTTAAAGGGACAGTGTGTAAGATTTTTACCCGTTAATTACTGAAATTGAAGATACCCATTCAAAAATACATTGTTTTCCAAGCCTTTTCACTTCCATCATGAAATCAAAGTATTCTTTTGGACTTAGATATAGTCACATAAAAGGGGGATCTTCCCCATATAGAGGCAGCCATTTTGAATACGAGAGCCGCAGAAGGACATTTGGGCTCCGCCTTCGCCTTCGGCAAGGCTCGTGGTAGCACCGGAGGCAAAGCAGCAGGCGGCTCCGGCGCGCTGCGCAAGAGAGAAGGAGAGAAGGAGAGAGGTGCGGGTGGGGTGGGGGGAGGCTCGTGGTTTTGGGTAAACAACAAGCATGCTGCTGTATCACACGTCGTATTGGATCTAACACATGTTTTGGACTAAATTGTTTTACTGGATTTTATTCGCTGGATCCTTACGGACCTATTGATACCAAGCTTGTGGTGAAATACAGAGTTTGACCTGTGCAGAGCCTTCAAAGGTAAGTAACAAACCTCGTTTTGTGCTTTTCCGTATAAAAGCCCCATGTGCTCAGGGAGTGATTGTTGTGCAGGGAAATGAATTGCATAGTCAAAAAGAGGAGACTGTAAGGTTTCATTTGATATGTAGATTATCATGGTTCACGATCGGGAATGTGTGCTTTCATGCGAAAAGAAAAAAAAAAACTGAACGGGAGACCGCGTTTTATTAATACCGTTGTTGTCGGCCGGGTGCGCGGCGGGTGCGCGCACGGGAGCGCGCGCGGGTACGCGAGCTCTCCGCTACGGCGCGTCCGGGTGACCCTCGAGGTTTGCCGTAGCTAAAACAGGAAGTGCATAGCCACTATCCACCTATGCGCCATGAATCCTACACACTGGACCTTTAATCAAAACAAATTAAAAATAATTTGTCATTTTCTCTTTATTTGGAAATATTTTCTAGAATTTATTGTATTTAAAAAATCTCAATTTATACAAACAATACTCGACTAGTCAAATATTTCTTATAGTGGACCTAATTAATAATATTAATAGTAAACAAAATTGTGACACTGAGGAAAAGGTGGAACATTTTGATGATAAAAACAGTATTTTTAGACAAATGTTGTTTTATTTTTTTAATATTGCAAAAACTGTTCAAGAAAAGTCTTTTTATGTGATTTATTAAGTATTGAGTAGTGACTGACTAGATTTTTTTCATAACCATAGTCCCACAAAACCTGAGGAATGATTCCATTTACTAGTAGATCATAATGTTTATCTTCATCAAGGTTTACCTTTGACCATACATAAAAAGCCCTACAAGAAACAAGAAAAAGGTTATTTGATAAACAACAGTCTGTGTGTTCATAAGCTTGTTACATGTACCAATTATCGCATGTTTATTTTTATTATAGATACCTTCAATAAGAATGCTCAGCTCAGTCCAGTGGAACCAGAACTTGACCGAAAGAAGCGCGGGACAAATGAGGTTTTAACCAATGAAGATACAACGCAAGAGGTTATGAAAAAAGCTGAACCAAATCTATATCAAGACCTGCTTAAACCTTTGAAATTCCCTGATGATCAAGAATCAACCCAATTTTTCCCAACAAATAAACCACAAATAAACCACATTCAGTTGCTGCCTGCTAATGAGAAGATGGCAAACCCTTGTTACTGACAGTGCTGCTTGAACCACAACTGAAGGATCTTAAGTTATCCAAATGCGTGTGAAAAGTTGAAAGAATTAGCATTACGCTAATAATAACTAGTCATATCGAGCAACCATGTGCAAATCCTCAAATTGCACAAATCACAAATTCAGAATGCAATACAATTTCTGATATTTTCTGACATTTCTGCTAATTGTACCTCAAGCAGCCCTCAACCACTTTATATATTCAGCCCTCTCCTGTACAGCAAACTCAAATCGAGATGTCCGCTATGGCCGGGAGCGACGTCATTTTGATCTCGGATTCTGAAGATAACCCACAGGAGGCTGAATCAAGAGCTGAAAAAGCTCACTGGGCGCTGCCTACATCAAATGGAAGTACAAATGCTAGTGAACCAGCGACAAAAGCTACAGCAACTCAAAATGGCTCGCAAATCGCATATCCACCAACACTGAAAGAAGTCTGCGCCAAAACGCCATATTGTCTCTACGCAGACATGGCGTTTGAGATGGACAACTCCACCTGCGCGGTTCTGATTGGCTACTTCGATTGCTGCTCTGCCGTTAGCGTAGTGAGAAGGCTTAACACGCTACGTATCAATCAACCCAACAATGGAACTAAAAGCAAGCCAATGATCACCAAACACACCGCTAACGCCGCAGCAGATCTCTTGGTAGACTTGCTCAAGGCTGCTAAGCTACCTTTGGACAATCTCAAGGTTTTTTACTGCAATATTCGCGATCCGGAAGTCAACGGAATGATTGTGGCGAAGCTAAAGGAGCTCAATCCGCATATGGTATCTCTGGGTGGACTTGTCTATATGGTCGGGGGGGCATGCCAGATGGGGCTGTTGGAATATTACAGCCACGTGATCGAACTTATTAATGACATTCACTTTTTTAAGTTACCCGAGTGTTTAGAAGACACCAAGTACAACGTCATGCTACCGATTTCAACCCAATACGCGGAAATCATCAGGGTTATACAAAATATGGCCTCGAATTGGTGCAAAGTGGAGGAATATTTCAAAGAGCTGAGGTTAAATGCCGGGTTAAGTCGTCTGCAGAGGATTTGCTATCAAATGGAAGAACCGAAAGTGAGGTTAGATTTTATTTTCCTCGCTCAAGCGTTGGGAACCTTCCGAAGTATTCAAGATTTGCAGAAAAACGAGGTGCGCGATATGGTGGTGGAGCTGCGGATGACGGCGCTGTTGGTCAACTTCTTCGCTTCCAGTATTTTTATGCCAACCGCCGCAGAGGAGTTTGTCAGGAATAAGGATCTTGAAATGCTGCGGAGCGTGAAGGATCTGCTCCCCATGGCGAGTGTAAATGTGGGTTTGAGAGCCAGGAGGTACTTGGCGTCGCTGTCCTTCGACGTTATGGCGGAGGAAGAGAGGAAAGAGTTCCTACTGAAGGCACAGCACTTCTACCAAACCGTACTCAAAGATTTGGTTGAAAATCTCCCCGGACAGCTGAGTCCTCTGTCCATGAGGAACATCGGGACTGTGCTGAAGAATCCAATGACTCTCAAGGTAAGTGGTTTATAAAAAATACACCAATGTACAATTTAGCAGTTTAAAAGTTTACATAAAGAAACATAATTTTATTGAGACCATGACCAAAAATATCAAATCTAAATTTTTTTTTGTATATTAGCAGCTTTATAAAATCTATTGAAAAATTGACGATGCACTAGGAAAGTTTTCTGGAGGAGGGTCCATCACCTGCTTGTGTCATGCTTAGTTCTGCAGTATGTGATAGACTTTCCACTCACAGGGGATTTATTGCCCAGAAATACTAGGTTTGGTGGAGCAACTTGTTTGTCTCCATGGATTGCAAATTTTTAAAGGAGAATTAACGTTTTTTTACAATCTGAGCCTTATTTCGGTAATAAAACAAGTTGTTTTACTCACCCATAGCACTTTGGTGTCATATGGAGCACTTCCGGAGATGTTGTAGTTTAGCGATATCCGTGACATGAGTTCTCGGGGCACATGTTTGCTGTCTCCAAATAACACAAACTTTAGCACTTTTCAAATCATAGAAGCTCAATGTCTTAGTCTACACTTAAGTTTGAGTCAAAAGTGGCCTGTAATCTGAGATTTATCCATAGTTTGGAGTAGATGAGGAGGACAGTGCGCATGCGCTCAGTCACAGCTGATTTCGCTCTCAGCTCTCGGGATCCAAACATGAAACGCAAAGCTGTAAGACTTCACTTAGTCAGGACGATTTTTTTTTACCAGCAAAGGAAAAGAAAGAAGGCCAGCGGATTCAGCACACGATTCTGAGAAGTAATGTGAAACCGATGGCTGTTCTCTGCTGCTCCTCAAACTGTCTCCGCTTCATTCTTTCTAACACCTCCTCATCCGTTATACTCAGGCTCAAAATGACAGGGACGAACATCATACTCAAATAAGTCCTCTTCAGTCTCCAAGTCCTAAAACTGTCTCCACTTCATTCTTTCTGTATCCATTCTGTCTCCTCATCCGTATACTCCTCTTCAGTCCTCAGTCCTCCATAAGTCCTCTTCAGCCTCAAAGTCCCAATCTTCTGCCATGTGTCGCTCGCAACAGAAAAGTTGCGTCTTCTTATCTGCGAAATCAGCTGTGACTGAGCACATACACTGTCCTCCTCATCTACTCCAAACTATGGATAAATCTGGGATTACAGGCCACTTTTGACTCAAACTAAAGTGTAGACTAAGACATTGAGCTTCTGTGATTTGAAAAGTGCTAAAGTTTGTGTTATTTGGAGACCGCAAACATGTGCCCCGAGAACTCACATTACGGAGATCGCAAATCTAAAACATCTCTGGAAGTGCTCCATATGACACCAAAGTGCTATGGGTGAGTAAAACAACTTGTTTTATTACCGAAATAAGGCTCAGATTGTAAAAAACATTCTCCTTTAAGGCAATTTATGGAACATTTGGAAAAAATATCTCCACATATACAGTATATATAATGCCACTTGAATGTTATGGTACTGATGTGTTATCAAAGTCAAAGTCAAAGTCAGCTTTATTGTCAATTCTGCCATATGTGTTCAACATACAGTGAATCGAAATTTCGTTTCTCTCTGGCCAAGTGCAAAAAGACAGTGTACAAAATACAATATGAAGACAAAACACAACAAAAAACTATCTAAGACAGAGATCTAAAGTTAAAACTAAAGTCTACGATCTAAAATCTTAAAACAGTGCAACATAATAAATAACAAATAACCTATACTATATACAGATTTCCAAAGTGTGCAGTGTGCATCAAAAATGTGCAATGGAAGATACAGCAGTGAATTGGTCATGTGCAGTAGAATGTGCATTGGAGTTAAGATAAAATAAAAATAAATGTGCAACAGTAGTAATTCTAGTGCAGTAACAGGAGTAAACAACAGTACTAAAAATTCCAGTAGTCAATGTGCAATAACAGTAGTAAACAACAGTGCAACGGGGGTAAAATTCAATAACAGGAGTAAACAACAGTACTAAAAATTCCAGTAGTAAATGTAAGTGTGCAATAACAGTAGTAAACAACAGTGCAACAGGAGTAAAATCCAGTAGTAAATGTAAATGTGCAACAGTGCAACAGTCGTCCTTAGCAGCAGTTTTTTTTAAAGTGTCTAGAGTGATAGGTCTTTTTATGGAATACAGGTTATGCCAATATGGGGGGTGGGGGGTGGGAGATGGGTAAGGTGGGAGTTCGGGTGTGAGTTCAGCCTCCTGACAGCCTGGTGGATGAAGCTGTTTGAAAGCCTGGTGGAGTGGGCCCGGAGACTCCGGTACCTTCTCCCCGAGGGCAGGAGGCTGAACAGGCTATGTGCGGGGTGGCTCGGGTCACCCACAATGCTGGACGCTCTGCGGGTGAGCCGGGTGTTAAAAATGTCTAGGAGGGAGGGGAGAGAGACACCAGCGATCCTCCCAGCTGCATTCACTATGCGCTGCAGAGCTTTCCTGTTCTGTTCAGTGCAGCTCCCGTACCACACAGTGATGCAGCTGGTCAGGACGCTCTCAATGGTGCCTCGGTAGAAGGTGGTCATAATGGGTGGAGGGGCTCCAGCTCTCCTCAGTTTGCGGAGGAAATAGAGGCGCTTCTGAGCCCTCTTTGCCAGTGATACAGTATTCACTGTCCAGGAGAGGTCCTCACTGATGTGCACCCCCAGGAATTTGGTGCTGCTCACCCTCTCTACAGCAGCACCATTGATGGACAGTGGGGGGTGCTGGGTGGGGCCTCTCCGGAAGTCAAGAACAATCTCCTTGGTCTTTTCAACATTAAGAAGGAGATTATTATTGCTGCACCACTGGGTCAGAAGGCTCACCTCACTCCTGTAGTTTGTCTCATCGTTATTGGAGATGAGACCCACCACAGTCGTATCGTCCGCAAACTTCACTATGTGATTGGTGCTGAACGCTGGTGAGCAGTCGTGGGTCAGCAGAGTGAAGAGCATCGGACTGAGCACACAGCCCTGGGGGGCTCCTGTGCTCAGTCTAATGCAGCTTGAGGTGTTTCTGCCGACCCGCACTGCCTGTGGCCTCTCACTGAGGAAGTCCAGCAGCCAATTACAGAGTGAGGTCTGAAGCCCCAGGTGGTCTAGTTTGATAATGAGCTGCTGTGGGATTATAGTGTTGAATGCTGAACTGAAATCTATGAACAGCATTCTCACATATGAGTCTTTATTGTCTAGGTGGGTGAGAGCCGGGTGAAGTGCAGAACAGATTGCATCCTCGGTAGAGCGGTTGGCCCAGTATGCAAACTGGTATGGGTCTAGGGTGGGGGGGGGGGTGGATTTGATGTGTGCCATGACTAGCCGTTCAAAGCACTTCATGATGATGGGGGTCAGTGCAACAGGGCGATAGTCATTAAAAGTGGCCGGAGTGGGCTTCTTTGGCACGGGAACGATGGTGGTGGTTTTGAAGCAGGAGGGAACGACAGCCTGGCTCAGAGAAGCATTAAAGATGTCTGTGAAGACATCCTTGAGCTCCTCTGCACAGTCTTTCAACACACGACCAGGAATGTTGTCCGGGCCTGCAGCCTTGCGGGTGTTGATCCTGGAGAGTGTCCTCTTCACGCTGGCTGCAGACACACACATATTGATTGATTATGTAGATTTTACCATATTACAATTTATTTTTGCTTTTAAAATTGTCACAATTTTATTTTTAAAATGCTTATTTTCACAGTATCACAATAATGGCACATGACAAGGAGAAATTCAATTTGTCAACTGGACAAAAGTTTGGTCGAACACAAACTCATCCAAGCTGCTTTGTCAGTTCTGGTTACACGCTGGTGGACACTCACTGTGTGCACATGGTAGGATCGGATTGGATTTCTCCAAATCTGATCCCGTTACTCGGCGGGTGATCTGTCCTTAGATCCAAGTGCACATGAAGCTCGTGTAATCAGATAATGGTCAGCGAGCTGGCCGGCTCCACTACGCTATGTGGCGCTGTAGTCCAACTACTTCCGGGTGATGGCGACTCAATAAAAACACAACAAACTATGTGGTGGTATATAAAGATGGCGCTCGAGGAGTTTGACGGAGCAGCATTGGTGTACGTATTGTGCATTCTTTCTTTGCAGCCATTATTTCGTCTGACTTTTCTGGCAACAATCTCTACTTATGGCGGCGTCGGCGCCTCCTGCCACTTCCGGGTGAAATCCCTGGCGAAAATTCCCGTGCATGCGCAGTATGCCAATCCGATATCGTGCACAAGGCGGCACCAAGTGGATTACTATCGGTCTAAGCCAGGGGTTCCAATCGGATTCAGGAAACCAATCCCTATACGATCCTTAACCTGTGCACATGAATTCAATATGATCCCAATCCGTTTGCAGTCGGATTCCACTCGTCCATGTGACCGCAGTGACTGCCTATATCTGCCTGAAGGGAGGAGCTAACCAGCGTCTGACCAGAACTGTAGAAGCGTCTTGGATGAGCTGCGAAACGTGTTTGACCAAAATAAACTTTTGTCCAGTTGACAAATTGAATTTCTCCTTTTGCCATGGATTCTACCTGGATGACTGAGGGATTTTACACACAGTAATGACACATCTAATCCTTTTTTCAGTGTCAGGTTGTCTCGTGTGTGCAGTTGGCAGAGCTGGGTTCTCAGTTGGGTGTGTGTACAAGTAACTCCTCCAACTCTCCTCTGGCATCTGAATACGTCAACTACATCCAGACGACCAAGCACTTCCGCGGGTTTAAGGCCAGCTCAGCGGGCCAGAAGTGGCTAAAGGTGAAGCTGAACCACACTCAAAATATATTCATATTCATATTCAACAATTTCCAAGTTCTGTTCACTTTTATTTTTTTCTTTAAGTAGTGTTTCATGAACATAAACAAGATACCTTTTAATTTGAAAAAATATAAATGCTTTTACTGAGAGAGGCTGTAGACCTCTCCAGTAAAAAGACCCAAGCTGATCATTAACCCACTCATTTTTCCCATGCAAAATAGGTCTTGCCCCAGTTCAGCTCATGAAGTCAAAAGTCTGCAGTATACTATGAGAAAACGTTTTTTTGTCCAATGCTCAGGAAGTGTTTGTTAGCATGGTAGGTGTGGCTAGTTTCCCTAATGGCAAAACTCCCCTCTAAAAGTTGTGAAATGCTTAAGGAATGCTTAAAGGGATATGCCACCCCCAGGTCAAATTTGGGCATCTCCCCACAGTCCAGAGACTAAAATAAGTGGTGGAAAGCGTTTTCCTGCTCACCCAGCCATTGTCCGAGTCTGTCGCCACTGACCGCCGCGGTATCTGCTGCTCCTCCGCGTTAGACTGGAGTCTAACGTAGCCAGAGAAAGATTTCGGCCAAAAGGAATTAATTTGCTCGATGCGTTTCCCAATTACTTTGAATACAGCCGTATCACGCAGTACGCTACCAGGGGAATCCCAGTTACGCACCGGGAAGGGAGTTCCCCTGTTGCACAACGTGGTGCGTGATACGACTGTATTCTTACGCACTGGAAAATAGTTCCCACCCAAAATGACCAAGTCAAGCTCTCCGTGTTGATTTGCACATTTATTTGCACTCGATATGAATGCGCACTACACACAAAGTAATTGGGAAACGCATCGAGCAAATTAATTCCTTTTGGCCGAAATCTTTCTCTGGCGACGTTAGACTCCAGTCTAAGGCGGAGGAGCACCAGATACCGCGGCGGTCAGTGGCGACAGACTCGGACAATGGCTGGGTGAGCAGGAAAACGCTTTCCACCACTTATTTTAGTCTCTGGACTGTGGGGAGATGCCCAAATTTGACCTGGGGGTGGCATATCCCTTTAAGGTAACTGAGGAATAACTTTGGACCACAGCAAACTGTTGAACTAATGAACTAGCTCTGTTTTTCACCGTTTAATTGCCCAGCCCCGCTCTTGCGTCGTCTGTGCCCATATGTCTGATTGTAATAGAGGTTTTAACTGTCTGCTTTATGTCATGCAGGTGTTGGACAGTTTGGCACGGTTTCCCATTTTATATAAGCTGGTCCTGACTCTCCTGGCTTTTCCACGCTCTTTACAACTGAAGCACATTTTTAAGGTGAGTTTGACACTTTTCATTAGAGGCAGATTTGCCACTGCTTTGCACGTTCATGTGAGGTCAAGGGGTGTCTAGGTTCTAATTTTGATCAAGTACTCGGGCCACGACCTCGGGCTATATACCCCTTGAAACGAAGTAAACTCTCGACCAGACTTGAAACGAAGGGGTACGACTACAAGCTCAGGCAGGTTTTGGGATCAGGATGGCAGCGTCACATGGACCAGCCAAGGAGTCTCATAAATGTATTTTCAGCAGTTGTAATTATCGATTAACAGTTTAGCAGGTTTACAATTATGACGCTGATGTTCTACGTTACTTTTAGTGAACTGTTGTGGTTTTAATTGTAGTGACGTCTGTTTAGCCGACGTTATCGTTTTCATCGAACTTTCATGTATAAACGAGCTAGTTTTTTTGTTGAGCTGAGGTACCCGATAATCCTTAACATTTGTTTCCGTTTGTTTGCGTCAGTCGTCGTCGCCTCTGTAGACGTAGCAGATCAGGTAGAGGCGAGGGACGATGATGCAAACGGTAATCGAGTGGTGTCCCATTTCTTAGTGGAACATTCGTACCCCGAGCCCTCTCAGCTCGGTATCGAGGGGCAAGACAAAGACGTAGATAAAGGGGAAGGGGAGAGACAGTGTAATGGGACGCAGCCTAAGTGTACAAATCCAGTGTGGTATTATCAAGAGTATGCAATTGAGCGAAGATGGTGACAGTGAAAATACCCGTCAGCCTCATCAAAATTGGGACTAAAACATAGGACTTAACTCAGGTTTTAACCTGGACAAGCACAATTTTGGAAGAAAAAAAATATTGTGCATCCCTACTTCATCTGTTCAACATTGTATCTGATCAGTGAATGTATGTTTCCAGCCTTCGGGCAGAAGAAAAGGTGTGAAGAGGAGGTATCGACATTCACACAGAGCGGAGAGAGAGAAGGACGCCTCCTCCAGTGATGAAGACCGACCCAGACCCCCCACCGCACCCAAACTGGACAGGGACTTGGATTCAGACTCGGACTACACTGACAACTCATCAGGTCAAATAAATATGCTTCATGTGCTTTTGTTCGGTGAAGGAACTGTGTGTAATATTTAGATTTTAAATTCCATAAAAGTGAACTAATTTGTCCCCAGATATGAAGTAAACATATTAAAATCAAACATAATTTACTATACCGGTTCATACCGAACACCGGTGTTTTTTTATGATATGGATTTTGTATATATCCCAGTCCCGGTGAGTGTGTGCGTACAAAACGTCGAGAACACAGAGCGGTGGAACGTGGCGCTGTGGGACATTGTTTGAGAGGGGGACTGTTTTTGCAGTGGCGTGAGAGCGGTGGAAGCTCAGTGTGTGTCGAGCGGTGAACAACATGGACGGAGAAAATGTTACAGACACAGAGGAACTTAAACCGAAAAGAGGAGCCGTGTCAGTCGCGTGGAAAAACTTTGACTTTAAAAAATCTGACGCTGATCAAACAACCGTATTCTGTAAATGTTGTCGGGCTAAAGTTGTAGCCGCAGGAGGCGACACGAGCGATCTGCTTCACCACCTCCGTCACAAACACGTCCTAGAATATGAAGAACGCACGAAACTAAGATCTGCATCCTCTTCCACGTCTGCAGGGAACGTTCAAGTCGGCGCCGCGACACAAAACGCCACTCAGATGTCACTCAAAGACGCGTTTGCTAAGGGGACCGCCTACGACAAGAAAAGCAAACAGTGGAACCATATTACCAACGATGTTACTGTCCACTTCACCAAAGACATGGGACCACTTAGTCCTGTTGAGAAAGGAGCTTCAGGGAGATGATTAAAGCACTGGACCCAGAGATGTTTTACCAAGTCGAATTTACTGCAGTAATTATACTCTAAATTATTAGGAAATGGGGTTAACACCTAGTCATACATGGAAAAAAAAATGCAGTCAAATACCGTGACACTGATATAATTTTGAAAAATACCGTGATAACAATTTTTCGTCATACCACCCAGCTCTACTAATAACAATAGTAATACTGATTTATTCTTCATTACAAAAGCCCTAGAACCAATCACCATGTTGTTTATGTTATAATTTGGCGTTTTGATTCTCAAGTTGCCAGTTTCAATGCTAAAATCCAGTTGATTTAAAACTTAAATGCCTCTCTCATCTGATTGGTCAATACCTAAACCTGCAGCCAATCATGAACCAGTGCTAGTGCAGCCTGGAGTGAATTCTGGAGGTTTTAAGCTTTCACATGAGACAAAAACTGAATCAACTGTTAGCTTTACTCCTGCAAAAAGTTAAAAAAAAACCCTGACTTGCGCTAATACTGAGTTATCTTTCCTGCCTATTCCAGATGTGGTCGACGTAACTGAAGACTGCAAACTAACAAACAATCTTAAAGCACAGCACGACGCACATGCACATGAAGGTACACAGTTTAGACTTATTCCAAATTATTATACAGTCTGCGGTCCTATTCCATATTAATGTTATAATTTCTACTTAAACTACATTTAATTTGCACAAACAGATCCAGATGACACCGCGCCACAGCCTGAGAAGCCCATCAGTGAGTCCGTCTATGTGGTGGAGGGTAAAGAGGAAAACACCAAACGCACACCAGCCAAAGTGAAACCGGACAACGCAAAGACCGAACATGTAAGAAGTGTTTATTTTGAGCTTAACTCCTGTCGGCCTGTTTTCAGAATTCAATCCCCCAGACTGCCGGAGGTTTCAGTGGATTTTCACTGATTTTACAAGACTCACAGAATACTGAGTTTTTGACTATATAAACATAGCACACATCAAAATAAAGCGTAGACTCTCTTCTTTCACCTGGAAAAAAATTATGCTTCTAACCTTTTCGGTTCTCAAATAACTGATAGTAGAACATAGGGAAGTTTCAGCAAAAACGCTGTTTTTTGACCACAAAGTGGAGAAAACAAGCGTTTTGTGCAAAGTAGGATTTCGAGCAGATTGGTGATTTTGACGTCAATACTTATTGATTTAGTGACACCTGAAACATCTAAAACAACAGAGAAAGGCATTTTTGATGACAAAGTACATTTTTTATTTACAAATATAAGAATATAAGGCTCTGTGAATTGAAAATTAATTCAAATCAAATCGAGATGTTTACAGGATATAATAATATCTTTTCATATAAAATAGAACTTTGTTGAGGCTTTGCCTGAGGCCCAGAGTACAGACCCATAATAAAAACTAATATATATACACACACACACACATACACACACACAACACACACACACATACACACATATATACACACACACACACACATACACACACACACACACACACACACACACACACACATATACATGTACATACACACAAGCCCATGCATAAACCTTTACACACACACACAGCTACACACACACACACATATAAGTTCATTCATTACAATTCCCACACAGCAGCATCATGTAAACTTAATTCTTCTCATCTCATGCCTCTCTGGAGACCAGGATCTACTGCTCCAAGTCAGTACTCGTCTTCTTTGGCGCTGTCGTAGTTCTGATCAGAGTCCCTGCTCCGCGCAGCGCGAGCACGACACGCCCCCTGCCTCGGGCACAGCAGATCTCTGCTCCGACCTCGCTGCTTGATCCGGTGTGTCTCTGCGATCCTCTGATCCGGGATCCTGGGTCCCAAGACCAATCAGATCGCTCCGTAGGCGCTGATCAACAGTTATCTACTTTTCCGGGTTCCCTCGCCTCGCCATCTTGCTCCTCTCGCCAATACACAGTACACAAACTACACTCTTCCTCTCTTCCGGGTCTCCGATCGGCAGATAAGATCGCTACCTACAGGTTGGGAGATGTGAATTACACCTTCAGAGTTGCTCCAGGTCGTATCCTAGCAACCCCCGCTGAAAAAAGCAATTGACGTCTATAGACGTCACGGCAGTCAACGTTTGGATTCGAGGGGACGTCAATAGACGTCACTGGCTGTGAATGAGTTAATGGACTCTGAAACAGATATAAACCAGGTCTATAACAGGTCTAATTTAGGGCTAAACAGGTTTGAAAATAGATTAAATCATTTCCACTGTAGTTCTAAACAAGAAATGACCCAAAGAAGGACAAAAAAGTGGATAAAATGTAGTCTGGTTAACACCTGACCATATCACAAGTGAGATATGGGTCTGGAAACTCGCTTCGAAAAATCCCGTAGCGGAGGTGTGGTTAGCGATTGCCAACGGCCGTTTATTGGGCGTTATGAATGTCTATCATTGAGCGTATACGTAAGTCCATAGCCAATCATGTCAGTTGTCAGTTCAAACTACAAGCTTCCGTTTGTCATGTAGTACGTGTCACCGTCTTGCCACACCTCCCCCGCTCTCTGATTGGGGCCCTAAATCTGGGACTCTCGCTTGGACGAGTTTCCAGGCCGCCTTCCAGTTCGAAACAAACGGAAGCGGCCTGGGAATTCCCAGGCTAGATAAAATGAGCTCTAAATTAGACAAATTCTCAAACTGAAGAGCTGTTGAAGTAGTAACTGAAGGAGTGTGTACCAACAGCAGTGTATGTATCATAGTTTGAGAAGATTTGCTCTAAAATACATACAGGCTGGGCCACCACCACGGCTAACCGGGCTACAGGCTGGGCCACCACCGCAGCTAACCGGGTTACAGCTTGGGCCACCATCACAGCTAAGCGGGCTACAGGCTGGGCCACCACCGCAGCTAACCGGGTTACAGCTTGGGCCACCATCACAGCTAACTGGGCTACAGCTTGGGCCACCATCACAGCTAACTGGGCTACAGCTTGGGCCACCATCACAGCTAACTGGGCTACAGCTTGGGCCACCATCACAGCTAACTGGGCTACAGCTTGGGCCACCATCACAGCTAACTGGGCTACAGCTTGGGCCACCATCACAGCTAACTGGGCTACAGCTTGGGCCACCATCACAGCTAACCGGGCTACAGCTTGGGCCACAACCGCAGCTAGCCAGGCTACAGGCTTGGTCACCATCGCAGCTGATTGGGTTACAGCTTGGGCCACCATCACAGCTAACTGGGCTACAGCTTGGGCCACCATCACAGCTAACTGGGCTACAGCTTGGGCCACCATCACAGCTAACTGGGCTACAGCTTGGGCCACCATCACAGCTAACTGGGCTACAGCTTGGGCCACCATCACAGCTAACCGGGCTACAGCTTGGGCCACAACCGCAGCTAGCCAGGCTACAGGCTTGGTCACCATCGCAGCTGATTGGGTTACAGCTTGGGCCACAACTGCAGCCAGCTGGGCTACAGCTTGGGCCACAACCGCAGCTAGCTGGGCTACAGGCTGGGCTACCATCGCAGCTGATCGGGCTACAGGCTTGGCCACCATTGCAGCGGATTGGGTTACAGCTTGGGCCACAACCGCAGCTAACCGGGCTACAGCTTGGGCCACAACCACAGCTAACCGGGCTACAGCTTGGGCCACAACCGCAGCTAGCTGGGCTACAGACTGGGCTACCATCGTAGCTGATCGGGCTACAGGCTGGGCCACCATCGCAGCGGATTGGGTTACAGCTTGGGCCACCACCGCAGCTATCCGGGCTACAGGCTGGGCTAGCACTGCAGCTAGCTGGGCTACAGCTTGGGCCACCACCGCAGCTAACCGGGCTACAGCATGAGCTAGCACCACATCTACCTGAGCCAACAAGCACTACTTTAAACAACCCACAGGTAACTTTAAACTCAGACTTTAAACAGTGCAATGTATTGCAGTCACTGGGAACAACTACAAATAATGGTCTTAAAAGGATTGAACCCAGCCATTAAGAAACAACGCAAAATGCATGTTTTTCAAGCTCTCAATAATGCTAAAATTAAACATTAATTGGGTCAACAAATCAGATAGAAAACAACTAAAACAGCTTGCTGATAACTACAACTTATTACAGGTTATTAAAGGACCAACGAGACTCACTAATACATCAAAAACAACCATTGACTTGATATTCACCAATAAGCCTGATAGAATATCGAAAACTTTTATTCTTCCTGCAGGGCTTTCTGATCACGTTATTTTGTGCTCAAGAAAAATTAAGAGACAACATTTAACTAAACCTACTACAGTTTGTAGCTATCAGTATATACCAAAAAGTGAAGAACAAAATTTGAAGAAGGTATTACAACTTGATTGGCTTAATGTGCTGAAAAAACAATGGCATTGAGGCTAGTTCTAATAGCTTTATTAAAAATGTAAATGAAATCCTATCTCATTTTTCAAAATTGGTAAAAGTAAAAAAAACTCTTCTTGGGTAAATAACGAGATAAGGAAACTAATGAAAGACAGAGACAATACATTTTTAAAAATCTTTGAAAACGGGCATTACAAGTGATCGACAGATTTTTACATCATTAAGAAATAAAGTCAAAGACAAAATAAACCTTTGCAATTTATAGATTTACAGCTTCAGGAAAATGGTACACTAACTGACAATTTAGATATTATTGCTAATCGCTTTGATAAATTCTTCATTAGCTCTATTGAGGAACTGACCGCTCACTTTAAATGCCCAGACCTCCAATACAAGCCTCTGGATGAAACGATGCCAGTCTTCAATATCCAAAATATAACTGTCCAAGAAGTTTTGAAAATAATTTCATCTTTAAAATGTTCAAAAGCAGGAAATGCATTTGGACTCGCAAACAATTTTTTAAAGATTCATAAGGAAGTGTTTACAAGTACAATAGCACATTTAATAAATTTATCAATAATGCATAGTAAAGTGGAAGACAGCAAAGGTTACCCCAATCTTTAAAGCTGGTGATAGGAGAAAAACCAGAGAACTATCAGCCAATAAGCATTTTGCCAATTGTATCAAAAATAGCAGAGAAGTGGGACTCCATGCAGTTAATTGAACACCTAAACAGTGATCATACCATGCAGTTTGGCTTTCGTAAACATCACTCCACAGAAACAGCCACTTGTTACTTTCTTGAGAATGTAAAAAGCCTTTTAGATCAGGGTGGATTTGTAGGTGCTGTTTTTCTGGACTTAAAACGAGCTTTTGATACAATACATCATGGTGTGCTTCTTGCTAAATTATCTCATTTTAACTTCTCCAGAAGGGCCCTCTGCTGAATGCAGTCCTATTTGACAGATAGAAAACAGGCTGTACAAATGGGAAACTCACAATCATCTTACTTGTTCTACTGGAGTCCCACAAGGCTCAATACTTGGCCCAATCCTGTTCAGTCTCTCTGTCAATAATTTCCCAAATGTTTGCTCAACTATCAAAATGCAATTATACGCAGATGATACCGTACTGTACACTCATGCAAAAACTAAACAAGAAGCTGCTGTAATACTATCTGGAGCTATGGTACCAGTGTCGCACTGGCTTCAAAACTCCTGTCTACATCTTGATACAAAAAAAACAAACTGTATGTTTTTCTCGCAACAACCATCTGTCATAGTCAATGGTGAATGTCAAGATGTGGTAGAACAATGTGGTAAAACAGGTCAAGTATCTGGTTGTGGTCTTTAACATGGCGACATGTTAAAAAAAATCACAAATACAATGAAATATACTTTATAAATATACTTTATAATTTTTAGCATGTGAGACCCTTTCTGACCCTTGAATCAGCAAAAGCATACATGCACGCATGATCTTTACTCACATAACCTGTTGTTACACAACATGGTCTCATACAGCAGAGAGCACTTTAAAACCTCAAGTCTCTCTTCAAGAAAACACTGAAAACTTTAGACAGAAAGCCTCTTCACTTTCACTACTGTAATAGTATAATATTTTAGACTTTGAAAGTGTTCAGATGTTCTTGGATGTATGTTTTGTTTTTAAGGTTTTAAATGGACTTGCCCCTCCACCATGACATGTTTATACAGAAGAAAGCTAATAACAATATGGTCAATACTGAGCGATAACCAGAGGAGACTGTACCATACAGCGCCACAGGACTAAGTTCAGCTAAATGGTGGAGTCCATCAGAGGCACAGTCACTACCAGCTCAGATTAGAAACTGTGAAAATTACCAAACTTTCAAGAAGTTTGGTAACAGTGGTAAAAAACAAACCAGTCCTGTACTCATGTTTGACTTGTTACTAACCGTGTTAATGTTTATTGTAAATACTGTATGCCTTTTATATTTGTGATTGTAAATGTTTATATTCTGTGACTACAGATGCAGTTTAGCCCGACAGCTAATTCTGGCATATTTACTGTGCAGCTTCTGCTCATATGTTGATTAATATGCATTGTCCTAAATAAATAAATAAAATAAAATAAATATGAAAAGACCTTTTATAACATGCACAGCAGCTTTATTCAGCATCAAAAGAATAAACAACTTGTGATTTCTTTCAATAATACACTATTTGTAGATATTCTCTATCTAGAAGCCTTCACTTGCCATATTTCAACCTTTATTTTGTTTGTTATTTGGTATTCTCAAGTCGATTAGTAAAAATATTGTTAGTTGCAGCCCTAGAATGTGAAATCCTGGTTTGAATGGTGAGATGTTAACAGAGTTTTGGTTTGTGGCGCAGAGGCAGCAGGGTGAGCTGGTTCTGATCTGCCTGGAGGACGCCCTCTGCTGGCCGGGCGTCACAGTGCCCAGTTTAGAAGACCTCCAGGAGCCGGACATGAAGAAGGTGGTGTGGTACGGGCACAGCATGACCTCAGAGGTGACTTTTGACTCCATTCTTATATTTGAGTAGAACTGGGCGGTGTGACCAAAAATTGGTATCACTGTATTTTTCAAAATTATATCAGTGTCACGGTATTTGATGGTGTTTTTTTTTTCATGCATGACTAGGTGTTAACCCCATTTCCTAATAATTTAGAGAATAATTACTGCAGTAATTTCGACTTGGTAAAACTAGGTCCAGAGCTCTAATCATCTCCTTAAAGCCACTTTTCTCAACAGGACTAAGTGGTCCCATGTCTTTGGCGAAGTGGACAGTAATATCGTTGGTAATATCATTCCAACGTTTGCTGTCGTAGGCGGTCCCCTTAGCCAGCGTGTGTTTGAGTGACATCTGAGTGGCGTTTTGTGTCGCGGCGCCAACTTGAACGTTCCCTGCAGACGTGGAAGAGGATGCAGATCTTAGTTTTGTGCGTTCTTCATATTCCAGGACGTGTTTGTGATGGAGGTGGTGAAGCAGATCGCTCGTGTCGCCTCCTGCGGCTACGACTTTAGCCCGATGACATTTACAGAATACGGTTGTTTGATCGGCGTCAGATTTTTTAAAGCCGAAGTACTTCCACACAACTGACACGGCTCCTCTTTTCGGTTTAAGTTCCTGTGTCTGTAACATTTTCTCCGTCCATGTTGTTCACCGCTCGACACACACTGAGCTTCCACCGCTCTCACGCCGCTGCAAAACAGTCCCCCTCTCAAACAATGTCCCACAGCGCCACGTTCCACCGCTCTGTGTTCTCGACG
Organism: Paratrypauchen microcephalus; assembly: GCA_036785185.1. Taxonomy (NCBI): domain Eukaryota; kingdom Metazoa; phylum Chordata; class Actinopteri; order Gobiiformes; family Gobiidae; genus Paratrypauchen; species Paratrypauchen microcephalus. Next base: position 2,378,910 of record JAVJIX010000140.1, read on the forward strand.
ATTTGTACGCACACACTCACCGGGATTGGGATATATACAAAATCCATATCATAAAAAAAACACCGTGTTCGGTATGAACCGTTATACCGCCCAGCCCTACATAAGGGAGAGTTGTACAGTTGTAGGGAGTATTATCTCCTCTCCTCTTCAGGCATTTCTAGGCAGCTCAGGGGCCCTTAGCTGTACCACGTACCAATAATAAGCTTTAAAATGTGCTTATAAATTACCAGATGAAAGGATGGACAACAGAAAGGGCGGACGTGACTTTTTTATTGTCTCGCTGATTGGCATGAAAGTCCCTCACCTTTTGGCGAAATTTGCCGTTTTGAAGTCAAAATGGGTGACCTATGTGAATCATGTAGATCTGAGGAGAAAAAAGGGGGAGAGGGACTGCGCTCCAGCTTTCAATCATGTTGCAGCATAATTACCCACCGATCGCGCAATTAACAACAATTAACAATGTGAGCGAGCCTTGTGAATAATGTACGCGGCATTTCATGAAACGAGAAAATCCTTAACTTGCTATGCTAGTCCCGGGATACGAGACCTGCGCATACACGTGAATACACAAATTAACATGGCAAATTGTTAAAATGGAGTGACCGCGTTCTTCTGGGGTGAGTCATGTTATTGCATTATTTCTGCATCAAAGGGACATATTAGCTGACAGCAGGGGCCAAAACAGGACTAAACCAAGAATAAACCAGGACTACACCAGGACTAAACCAGGATTAAGCCGGGTCTAAACCAGGACTAAACCAGGACTAAACAGGGTCTAAACCAGGTCTAAACCAGGACTAAACAGGGTCTAAACCGGGTCTAAACCGGGTCTAAACCAGGTCTAAACGGGGATGGGTTAGGGTTAGCGCGCCCTTTTCACCTGACCTGTTTTCGTGCCTGGTAACAGATCATGAATACACATCAGCGGTCACGTCTACACTTGTTGAACCTCTGTCTGTCGTCCTGCGTGTGGTTCATGTTCAAACACTGTCGTCCTGTAGGTCTCCATTGAATATCTGCGTCCATTCGCTGACTTCTCCAGATTCTTCTCCCAAAACACCTTTGCCACTGTAGCCACCTACAAAGATGCTGTGTTTTTGGCACTCAGGGTTAGTTTTTTTGTTTATTTTATGATACAGTAAAAATATTAACTGTATGTGTTTTTTTAGTTGTAAATGAAAGTCTTTTACTGCGTTTAGGAGGCGAGTGCTCGTTGTCAGAAGCAGTTTTCAGCCTCGTTCGACAGCAAAGAGGAGATCCTGGGGGAGATGCTGGACTGGGCTTTTGATGGGTTCAAACCAATGGGACCCAAAGGATTTGCACCTGCTTTATCAGGTATATTTTATCTTAAAAACACATTTTCATTTCATAATTTACTGAATAAAAATACATTATGAATAAAAGACGCAAGTTGGGTTTTGTAGCAACAGAAAAACTTAAATATTATCAAGTTGAAATATTTTTTCCCAACAGAATCACAGCTCAAATCTGACTTTGTGAAAGCTACTGCCAAACAGTTACGATAACAAATTTTGCAGTAAGAACATATAGATGATAAATGATAATATTGAAACTAATGTATTCATTCCACTGACACTCTAAGATTAAAGCAGAATTATCCCCCAAAATAATTCCAAAGATACAATATAGTTAAACAACTGCAGTAAATTAATAAATAGTAGAATGAAACACTTCAGTAGTTTGTATTTGTTATGAGCGATAGAAGTGATTTATTCAAACTTTTAACGTTCAAATATAATCGTAGAACAGGAAAATACAAAAATGTTCTCACTTTTTCAAAGAAAAAGTACCATGATAAATACCGACCACCAAAAATAATCGTTCCATCTCAGATACATTGAACAGTAAGTCGATATAGTTTTATGATAACAGGAGAAGTTCAATTTGTCAACTGGACCAAGTTTGTTTGGTTGAAAACGTTTCGCCGCTCATCCGAGAGGCTTCGTCAGCTCTGACGAAGCCTCTCGGATGAGCGGCGAAACGTTTTCAACCAAACAAACTTGGTCCAGTTGACAAATTGAACTTCTCCTGTTATCATGGATTCTACCTGGACGACTGAGGGACTTTTCACGATATAGTTTTATAATTATGGTGACAGAACTTCCAAATGATCTGGGATTGTGCTGTACGCTCAAGCTTTGTTTTTCTAATTGTGTTTTGATTTTTTTAATGCAGCGGAAGAGAAGAACCACTCTGTCCAGGCCTCAAACTCAACCAAAAGCATTCCCAAGCTGACCGTGTCTCTGTACAAACTCCCACTGGAAATATCAGAGAAAAACACAGGGGCCGATTCAGCCGAGAGAGGAGGAAAGAAGAAGACTAAATCTGTGTGGAAAGGGAAGGGGCCGAAGAAGAAAAGCCCGTTATTCAGAGACATGTTTGAAGATAAAGATAACGACATGTCCCCAGACTTTGTGCCCTACAAGAAGAACAAAGTGGACCAGCCAAACAAGGGCACCAGGAAGGATGTGTACAAACAACCGGACCAGAAAGAGAGAGGTGAGAGCGCTAAAAAATCAGATACATGCTTGTGTGTGCGAGGGTTGTTCATGGATACTGTTAGAGACAAAAGCTCTGATACTGCACATTTTTTTAGGTATCGATATCGGCAAGTACAGTATTTTTCGGACTATAAATTGCACCAGCCAAACAATGCGTAACGAAGAAAAAATAAGAAAAATACATAAGTTGCACCGGACTATAAGTCACACTTTTTTGGGGGAAATTTATTTGATAAAAACAGAGTCCAGGATCTTGAAAGGCAATAGTAATAACAACAGAACAGAGAGCAACAGCCTGTTAATGTAACATATTAATATGGCAAAAGGAGAAATTCAGTTTGTCAACTGGACAAAGTTTAGTGGCGGCACGGCACAGGAAGAAGGTTCTGGGTTCGATCCCCGGGTCGCCTGAGCCTTTCTGTGTGGAGTTTGCATGTTCTCCCCGTGTCTGGGTGGGTTTCCTCCGGGCACTCCGGTTTCCCCCATCAACCCAAAACATGCACCAGGTAAAATCCTCCAGCTGAGGTCCTGACCAAACCAAAGCAGAAGATCCTGGAGATGGTCCCCGGGTGCAGTCATGTGCTGCCCACTGCTCCTAATAACAGGATGGGTTAAATACAGAGAAGAATTTCTCCTGTGTGAGATCAATAAAGTCACTTCTTCTTTATTTGGTCGAATACGTTTCGCAGATCATCCAAGCTACTTCTTCAGTTCACGAAGAAGCTGCTTGGATGATCTGGATTCTACCTGGACGACTGAGGGATTCTTCAAACATATTAATATGCTAATATGTTAATATTACGTTAACAGATAATTATAAAATAAATAACATGCCGTAACAAGTTTACCAAACTGACCATCTCACTCTAAATCACTAAATCCACTGAATTCATCCTTCGGAGCAACTCTGCGAACTCCGGAGGTAAACATTTTCAGTGGTACAGAATACTGGCGGATACTGGCACACAAGCCTATAGCGCCCTCTCGTGGCTGTCACGAGAAGGTGTGATTGTAATATACAGCGGTAGGAGTAGTTTTCAAGTCAAGCCACGAGAGGGCGCTGAAGGCATGTGAAAATTAATATGTTTCTAACCATGAAAAAAAGTGTGACTTATAGTTTGAAAAATACTGTATTCATATTTTTTTCCTCATTTCCTCCTCAAATTGAATTTCTCCTTTCCTCATGATTTTAAGATTTGGATTGGATAAAAAAATGGAGCTAAGAACTGCTGAGTTATATTTTTTGAGAAGTTGTAGTCCCAAAAAGCAGAGCTACAATGACAGCAAAAATATTCAATAAAGTAAAATAAAAATGATGAGGATAAAACTGGGAACTGGAGTCCCCAATTTATTTATTTTAAAGAATATCAAAATCTCATCTTGTCTCGTGTCTCGTCTCGTTTTGTGGAAATATCTCGTCCCACCCCTGTTAAATAGAAACTGGCGGCTCTGCAGACACTTAAAACACGTTAATAATGATAAAAGATATTTGTGTTACCTCTCTGAAACCTCCATTTATCCTTTGTACAAAGTAAAAGTGACTAAATCAACGCTACTTATCGTCAAGACCATTATCCACTTCACTAATACTTAAGTCCTCAGAATATCATTTATTCTTGCAGATTTTCTTAGAAAATAACCTTTTAGAAGATTGGTTTTTTTTTTGCTCTTGTCTGTAACAAAATTAAGTAGCCATACTTCACACCATGCAGTATCGAACTGGTATCAGTGCACCAAGGCCAAGTATCGGTATCAGAACAACACTAATGTCTAGTCCAGGGGCAGGGCGCTGCTCTGTGAGACACTGACGTCGCCCAAATGTGCCATATTTTCTAAATAAATCAAATCTGAATTGTAGTTGAATTATACCTGTAATTATAACGCCAATTTCGACTCACAAAAAAAGAAAAAGACAGATTGCTGTGCTATCAGACGAGGCTAAAGTTACCATAAACACCAACTGTCTGACTGTTAGGGGTGGGGATTGGCAAAGAAGTCACGATTCATATGCCACGATGCGATACTATCACGATGCATCACGATACTTGAATTATTGCGATGCATTGCAATATATTCGACATACTTCAGTGAAAATGTACCAAAAAAAGAGGATACCGTATTTTCACGACCATAGGGCGCACCGTGTTATAGGGCGCAGCTTCAGTTACGGGTGTCTTTTTGGTATTTAACACATACAAAAGGCGCACCGGGCCATAGGGCGCGGGTGGTCCAGACCTGGTTTAGACCTGATTTAGTCCTGGTTCAGAGCGCACGTGCACTTCATTGCGTGCGCTGACGGCTCGTGCTCTTCTTATGCGCTGATGCTGTATTGAAGTTCAGAATGTGTTTAGTTGGTGGATTTAACCACATAAACTTTCCACACGAACAAAATCATATGTGTGTTATTAATAGGCCTAAGAAAATAGTGCGATTTGAATTGTGTTTTATTAAAAAAGGCAGCGGGAGCAAATATGAGTTCGGTTGTGCTTTATTTGAGTGCGTAATAAGTACCGTATTTAGCATAGTGCTCACATTATTTTTTACAATCATTCTATCAATTTAATTAATCATCAAATCCATCAAAGTCCTCATCTTCTGTATCTGAGAAGAACAACTGGGCTAGAGGACAGTCAAACACGCCAGGTTCTCTCTCGTCACAGTCAGAGTCTGTCTCGTTGCCGTCCGTCTCCTCGTGAATGATGCCGGCTTTTGCAAAAGCCCGAACAACAGTACAAGTAGACACATTAGCCCAAGCATCTACAATCCATTCACAAATTGCGGCGTAACTCGCCCGGCGTTGCCTCCCAGTCTTCGTAAAGGTGTGTTCGCCATCTGTCATCCATCGCTCCCACGCCGCTTTGAACGCCCTGTTCACGCCAATGTCCAGCGGTTGGAGTTCCTTTGTCAAGCCTCCCGGAATGACAGCGAGCTCCGAGTTCATTTGCTTCACCTGTTTTTTGACACCGTCCGTGAGATGAGCGCGCATGGAGTCACAGATCAACAGGGACGGTGACGCGTGGAAAAAACCGCCTGGTCTCTTCACATACACCTCATTCAGCCACTCTTTCATTTTGTCCTCATCCATCCAGCCCTTTTCGTTAGCCTTAACGATGACTCCAGCTGGAAATTTCTCTTTAGGCAGAGTCTTCCTCTCACGTCCGCACGTTCACGCCACGCCCCTTGTCTTCTACTACGTCCGCGTCTCACAACAACACAAAAGGCGCACCGCACCATAGGGCGCAGCATACATTTTCGAGAAAATTTAAGACTTTTAGGTGCGCCTTATGGTCGTGAAAATACGGTAACTTAAATATCAGTGTCTGTGTATCTGGGTCGTGTCTTCAACTGATACAGAACTCTGAGCAACTCAATTCAGAACTGAATTTATTGAATAACAAAAACAAATAAACCAAACCAATAACAAAAAAAGTGCAGAGGATTTTTTCTAAAACAAAAAATGATGTTCAAACATTTGCCATTTTGGAGGTAGCTCCATCAGAACAAACAATACCCTTTCACAAAGAGAAAAGTGCAGAGGATTTATTAAAAAATAAACTAATAATTTATTTATTTATGTATTAATAATCAATTATTAATTAATAAAAAATGATTTTTGGCATCAAGAATCGATGCAGTATATTGTGAAAGTATCGCGATGCGTTGTCATGACGATTATTTTGCACACCCCTACTGACTGTTTTGCTTCTACGCTGCATTTTTATTGTCTCTTCATGTAATGCAGTTAGTTTGGCTCATATTAGCTGTGTGCACTATATTTATTCACCTTATTCCGCCCGTCTCTAAATGCTCGCTAAAGACTCGCTTTTCTGTGGGGGCACTTCCGGTTAATTGGAAATCCCGTTCATGTCAGTGGAGGATTTGGGAAACGTTTTGCATCTTAAATATGACGTTGGTTATAAGTCAGTTCATTTATGTAAAATGTTCCGTGCTCATGCGCTCCACACGTCACACTGCACCGATTCTGTGGAGGCTTTTATCGTCCGTACTGAACTTATTTACTGTTAGAATCAGCCCCAGACAAAATAATACAACCCAAATGATGATGACAACTTCTGGAATAAGGTGAATACTTGTATTAAAGCTGCTCTATGTAACTTTTCCGATGGCCTGCCTGTTGCCAGAGAGACGTTACTGTTATTACAGTTTACATTTAGGCTACAGCTCATGTGTTTTCTGAGAGGCAGATCATGATTTCGTTTTCATCACGATCTCCAAATTTGTGCTGACAACTAGTGACAATTTTGCAAAGACGCCACTAACACTGGTCTGCAAGCAAAATGCTTCCGGAACAAAAGTAGTGAAATGTTTCTTGGTTTAGTTCACTAATAAAGAAAAAGTCAGTCAGAAGTGCTGATTGGCTAGAGTTTCCAAGATCTAGTATCTGGGTCAAAATAGGAAATTTATGCAAAATAAGGCAAAAACTGTAGTTTATCAGAAGGTCCAGTGTGTCTACAAGCACCAGTTCTGTCTGAAAGTCTGTCTGCACATTCACATTCACTTTAATATGCCTACAGTTTTAAAGGTCCCATGGCATGAAATTTTCACTTTCTGAGGTTTTTGAACGTTAATGTGAGCTCCCCTACCCTGTTTAGGCCCCCAAATGGTTAAAAGTTGCGTAATGTCTAAACTGAGCATTTGCGATCCCTTTCTGCATTTGAAAAAAACACAGCTCAAACGGGCGATTCTGGACAAGGCACCTTTGTTACGTAACATTGAAAAAAGAAATGCAAATGCAGTTCCACCATCGTCTGGATCTCCACCTCCTGTCTCTGGAAATCACGCCCAGAGAGTTTGGACCGCGAAGGCGCTACGCAATGCGAAATGTGTTTGCCTGGAGGCACGTGCGAGTGTTTCTAGGCTCGGAAGTCCTTTACCCGACCCTCTGGACCTCTGAAACAGCAGTGGTTTACCGTATTGGCCCGAATATAAGACGACCCTGATTATAAGACGACCCCCTCTTTTTCAAGACTCAAGTTTGAAAAAAGACTTTTTGAACACCAAATTTAATTTTTATACAGAAAATAATTACAGTACATCTGAAACAAATGATTATAACAATATATTTGAGAGAAAAAGCATGTTATTTTGCCTCATTCAAATCATGCAAAAACTGTCTATCACATCTTAATATCTGAACATTTAAATATGTAAACTAAAGTGCAATCACATTTGTAAATGAATGGCTTCTGGTTTTTGAAATGTAAATAAACCAATCTACTGTGATAAAACAACAAAATTGCAATAACTGCATTAACCATCAAAGTGAAGTCTAAGTGAAGTCAGCTGTGATCTGACGAGATGGGAGGGAGCAGAGGTGTGTGTGTGTGTCTGTGCCTGTGAGTCCACGCTGTTCTCAACTCCGCCCCCGCCCCTCTCTGCCTGTGTCTCTCTGTCTCTTTCTCTGAACGGGGAAAGAGAGAAAACGGCGCAATTATTTTTTCCCCCTCCCGCGATCTTGGAGCCTCTGATCACCAAAAAAAACCTCGCTAGATTTGTCGCTAGTCGCTTTTGTCTAATTCTCTCGCTGGGGGGTCCAGAAAGTAGCTAAAAATAGCAACAAAGTCGCTAAGTTGGCAACACTGCCGCTAGCAGCATTCGCTTTAAAGATATCTGGCGCCATCTAGCGTTGGAATTCTAGACCTCGAATCTAAGACGACCCCCACTTTTTCAGTGTTCTTTCAATGGAAAAAACGTCGTCTTATATTCGGGCCAATACGGTAATTTTATTTTCTGTGAAAATGTGTTTTTTTCACTGAAATGCCTCTCCTTTCTGTCTTCGTGCTTCAAACGCGGAAATGGGGAGACAGCGCAGAGCAGCGCTGTGTCCCAGCGGCTTAGAGGAGCGGGGGGGCTCCTCTAACCAATCTGTGTCCTTCTCATTTGCATTCAAGCAACAAGGCCCAGAATGAGGTGTTCAGAGAGTGAATTTTTGACCATGTCTGTGTAAATGGGTCTTTCTCATGCACTGAGTGTTGATTTTGAAGAAGGATTCATTTACAGTATTAGGGAACCATTAAGGAGCCATATAAAAGCATCAACAAGTACCATGTCATGGGATCTTTAACATCAAATATTTTTTGATTTCACATAAGAGAGATGCCTCGAATTTGTGTGCACCTGATGTCTTAAATAATGAACAAGAAATATCTTAACGGATAAAGAAGTGCAAGTTAAATATTTTAAAAATATAAATATTATTTTTAAGCAAAAGATGTACAAGTGACTTTATTGATCTCACACAGGAGCATTTAACCCATCCTGTTATCAGGAGCAGTGAGCACCACATGACTGCGCCCGGGGACCATCTCCAGGATCTTCTGCTTCAGTTTGGTCAGGACCTCAGCTGGAGGATTTTACCTGGAGCATGTTTTGGGTTGGTGGGGGAAACCGGAGTGCCCGGAGGAAACCCACCCAGACACGGGGAGAACATGCAAACTCCACACAGAAAGGCCCGGGCGACCCAAATCTTACGGCCGTACCAACGTGCCACACGGGGATCGAACCCAGAACCTTCTTGCTGTGAAGAGTGAGCGCTAGCCACTCAGCCACCATTAAATATCTTGAATACATTAGCTAACCAGCACAGTTATCAATTGATTTTCAGTTAATCTTATCAATATAAATAAGATTTAGCCACTTTTATCTCAGAAGCAGATCGAGTCCAAACATTTGTAGACCGGTGTAATTGAAATCCGTAGGCATGGAAGCGCTTAGTTTTTACTTGGTTCAAAGTAAACCTGATTTGACGGTTTTTGTGTTTCTCATATTCTGGAGATCTCCTCTTTGCTGCAAACTTTTAACTTGTGAGAATATTTTGTTTCAGAGAGGATCATACGCAGGATTATGGAGTTTGACTTGGACATTGAAAGTGAGTATCGAGGACTGTTTACCTGCTCATGTTTTCATATATATATTTGTTTTTCTAATGTCATTTTTTTTTTGTTTTGCGCAGAATTCTGTGTGTGTTGTGGCACCGAGGACGTAGAAATATTCCACCCTCTGTTCAAAGGCAGCCTGTGCTTGGAGTGTAAGGTGAGGGAGTGAGGATTTGACTAAAACACTGTCACTATCATTATACTGAAGACTTTACTAAGAATCGTGCCTTGTTTTTTCTATTTTTTATTTTTATTCCATTATATTAATTAAAACAGTTCTTGAGATGTCCAGGAATAAGATATTAACACAAATCTGGATCAAAACAACTGGACTGGATTCAACTTTTGCATCCAACATTTCACTTCACGCGGTCCCGTTCACTGTTTTTTTTTGTCTCTTTGTTTTTCAAATTACTCTGGCGACTAGTTTCGTCCCCCTATTCAACGTCTAACGACCCTCTCCACCCCTCTGCCCTGGCTCGTCTGCCCTAATGTTTCTTTGTCTGTTTTGACTTAGTTTAAGAATCGAATTATAAATGGGAGACAAGTTATGTCTAACTCCCCCATTTCTGTTTAACGAAGGATTCTCTTTCTTGACAAAAATAGCCTCTTTAACTCCCCTCTCAAACCAGTTCTTTTCCCTGGCTAAGATCTGAACCTCACTGTCCTCAAAAGAATGGCCCGTGGCTTCTCGGTGGAGATGTACGGCAGATGACGGTCCACTCTGGCACGCCCGTCTGTGTTGGTACATCCTCTTGTGAAGTGGCTGTTTTGTTTCTCCAGTGTAGCGCTCACTGCAGTCTTCACTACACTGAATGGAGTAGACCACATTGCTTTGTTTGTGGCTCGGTGTTTTGTCCTTTGGGTGGACCAGTTTTTGTCTTAAAGTGTTTGTGGGTTTGAAATAAACTGGGATTTCATATTGTCTGAAAATCCTCTGTAGTTTTTCTGAAACGCCGGCCAGGTACGGAATCGCTACCCCTTTCCTCCTGGGTTCGGATTCTCTGTTGTCTTGTTTCTTGCCCTTGTCTCTCTTGGTTTTGTTAACAGCCCATTTAGGATATCCACAAACAGAGAGGGCTTCCTGCACATGTTGTTCTTCTTTTTCCTTACCCTCTGTGCTTGTGGGAACCACTTGGGCCCTGTGTTGTAATGTCCGAATAACACCCAGTTTGTGCTGCAGTGGGTGGTGTGAATCAAAAAGCAGGTATTGGTCTGTGTGTGTGGGCTTCCTGAAGACTTCTACTTGGAGTCCCCGGTCTCCTCCTATCGTTACTGCACAATCTAAGAACGCCAATGTGTTATCCTTGGCATCTTCACGGGTGAATTTGATGTTCGGATCTACAGAATTGATATGTGCAGTGAAAGGTTCCAAATCTTGAATTTTGATTTTTGTAAAATTATCATCAACATAACGAAACCAGTGTGTGGGCGGAGTGCCTGGATATGAAGCTAAGGCACTCTGTTCAAATTGTTCCATGTATAAATTAGCCATGATAGGGGAGACCGGTGAGCCCATCGCACAGCCATGAATTTGCCTGTAGAAGTTCCCTCTGAACTGGAAATAGGTGGTATTTAGACAAATTTCCAGCAGTTGGCAGACAGTTGGCACCGAGCCACAAACAAAGCAATGTGGTCTACTCCATTCAGTGTAGTGAAGACTGCAGTGAGCGCTACACTGGAGAAACAAAACAGCCACTTCACAAGAGGATGTACCAACACAGACGGGCGTGCCAGAGTGGACCGTCATCTGCCGTACATCTTCACCTAGAAGCCACGGGCCATTCTTTTGAGGACAGTGAGGTTCAGATCTTAGCCAGGGAAAAGAACTGGTTTGAGAGGGGAGTTAAAGAGGCTATTTTTGTCAAAAAAGAGAATCCGTCATTAAACAGAAATGGGGGAGTTAGACATAACTTGTCTCCCATTTATAATTCGATTCTCAAACCAAATCAAAACAGACAAAGAAACATTAGGGCAGACGATCCAGGGCAGAGGGGTGGAGAGGGTCGTTAGACGTTGAATAGGGGGACGAAACAGCCGTCAGAGTAATTTGAAAAACAAAGAGACAGATTAGGGGGGATTGTTTTCAGAGCTTTGTCATTGTAGGACGCGCCTCCCGGCAGTGAGATATAAACAGTGTCTAACCAGTACAATAACCAGAGCTGACGAAGCCTCTCGGATGAGCGGCGAAACGTTTTCAACCAAACAAACTTTGTCCAGTTGACAAATTGAACTTCTCCTTTGAACATGGATTCTACCTGGACGACTGAGGGACTTTTCACGCATCCCCCTTTTATGTGACTATATCTAAGTCCAAAAGAATACTTTGATTTCATGATGGAAGTGAAAAGGCTTGGAAAACAATGTATTTTTGAATGGGTATCTTCAATTTCAGTAATTAACGGGTAAAAATCTTACACACTGTCCCTTTAACTCAATAGCTTCTTCCAGGCTTTGTGTTAGTGACTATGGCTGATTTGATTATTTTTACTATTATTATTTTTTTTAATACATATATAATTTTACTTGCGTAGCAGCCATAATGTCTAAATTGCTCTATAGTTCTCAGTTAGACAAATAAAAATATTTGAAGGTTTAAATTGTTGGTATTGCTGACATAGGTATTCTCTTTTAGAACTCAGTGCTACCTGTATTTTTGTACTTTTCTTTTCCACAAACTGCCACTTAACTAATGTAAAACTATGGTAAATATTGACCACAGCTACTGTCATACCAAACCAATAATTAGAAAAAGATGAAATAATTAGAAAAAGATGATCATATGTACTTTAAAGAGTAGGTTTTGGGATGGTTCTAATAGACTTTGTGTGTGATTTTCAGAATAACTTCACAGAAACCCTGTACCAGTACGATGAGGACGGGTACCAGTCCTACTGCACCATCTGCTGCTACGGCATGGAGGTCATTCTGTGCGGCAATGACAGCTGCTGCAGGTCTGTTTAAAAGCCCTCTTTATTCATATTAATGACATATTAATGACTCTTGTGGGCTTTAAGAATGCTGTTACCCTACCAAAAACATTTCTCAGGTTGTGTTTTTTTCCATTCACACGTGCTCGAGTAACCCTTTATCATCTACATACTGCCTACATCTCCAAAGCTCAAAATGCTCTGCTTCACCTTGTGAGGTCATGTTGTGATGCAGATTTTGGGTACAGTAGCTCAAGAATCAAATATAAAATATAACAGAGGGTAACAAAAAATAGAGAGAAGAGCAAAAAAAGAGCAATAGACCAGTGTCAAATGAGACATAATTATAAAAATAAAAAATAATAATAAATCATAATAATCATAATCAGAGCTATATCGTTGTAGGGAGTATTATCTGTTACATCCGGCCCCGGGGCAAACAGTGGGGTGAACGTTCTTTTGCAGTGGCTGATCCAAAACTCTGGAACTCTTTACCCACTGAGTTACGTTCCATCACTGACCTGCCTCTGTTCAAAGCCAAACTTAAAACCGTATTTAGAATGGCTTTTAACACTTAGTGGCCCTGTGACACTTTCTTTTTAATGGTATTTTAATGTGCTTTGTTGACCTATTTGTATGATGTTTATTGTTTTTTATCTTGTTTTTAATGTTGTACAGCACTTTGGTCGGCTTTGGTTGTTGGAAGGTGCTATAGAAATAAAGTTTGATTGATTGATTGACATAAGGGTGAGTTGTTGTACAGTTGTAGGGAGTATTATCTCCTCTGTCCCTCTATGGTCTGGTGCAGTGGGTGAGCAGGGGTGTCCATGATGGAGAGCAGTTTTGTCCAGTGTCCTCCTGTCCCTGTGTTTTTAGTTAGTAGCTCTACCTTTTTACCTTCAGTTCAGCAAAGATCGGCAAATCGGCAAGACTGAACTCATCCAAATGATTCTAATGAAGGTGTATGGAGTTTGAAAACACAGTGGAGCACTTCCTGTATTACCACATGACATCACAAGGTGGAACAGAGTGTTGAGAGAAGAACTCAGCCTAAATATGCAGGGTTTGTGTGAATGAAACTCCAGTATTATAACAGATCAGAAGACAGTGCATTTATGTTAACAGCTACGTTTTACACAAGGTAAAAGAAGCTGTTAACATAAAAACTACCACTTTATGACATCACAAGGTGGAACAGCTGGTACGCAAAAGATCAGATGGAACAGATGTAGACAGACTAATATTATAGTATTACTCAAACATGTGAATGAAATAAAGCACAACTCCAGGTGTGTTTTTGAGAAGGAAACAGCATTATAACCTCAAAAGAGTCAATGTTGTGTAATAATTAAGGACTTTTTCAAATTGATATACTAACGCTACGTTCACACTGCAGGGCTTAATGCTCAGTTCCCATTTTTTTGTGAAATCTGATTCTTTTTTTGCGAGGTCGTTCACATATCCAATTAAATGCGACTTGTATGTGATCTCCAGTGTGAACTTTAAACGCCCCAAAAGTGTCCCGCATGTGCATTGGAGGACACGATGACGTCACACAGCGAGCGTGCTCAGTGTTTACAGAAGTAAACATGCATCTGGCTTTATTAAAGTTGCTGTCCTACCGGAGCAGCACACGTACAATACATTTGTTTTAAAGAGGAGATTAAGAAGGAGAAGAGCGAGGTTTTTGGCCGTGGCGTTTTGTGGGGCAGTGGCAGCGACCTCCATACAGAGGAACGTGTGGGTGTGGGAGTCGCCGCCAAGAGTGGTGGGATTACTATGTGCTTCGCCGCTTCACTGACACGGAGTTCATACAAAATTTTCATATGACAAGAACATTTATGTACATTTGTGAACGCCGACTTGTACCACTCTCATAGGAGGAAACACGGGCAGGTCGCGTTCATCCGACCTGCCCATGTTTCAGACTGAAGTCGCATGTCAAAAGATCGGATATGTATCGGATTTAGGAGCACATATCCAAGTGGCCTGGGTCGCATTTGAAAAAATCGTGTATGTGTCGTTCAGACTGGTCCTTAATAAACTAAACTAAAACTAAAAACTAAACTGTCATTAGAAGATCAAATACAGGTCGCATAACGGCGAAAAAATTGGCTTTGGGTCACTTCAGGCTGCAGTGTGAACGTCGCCTAATATAGTGACAAACTGTTCCATCACGTTTGAAGGGACCTGCATTTCCATCGTAAACGTTCAATCCTTTGTTGTGGTGCTCAGGTCCTTCTGTGCAGACTGCCTGAACATCCTGGTGGGAGAGGGCACCTTTGACTTCCTGAAGGACCTGGACCCTTGGATCTGCTACCTGTGCCAGCCTCACAGGACCCACGGCGCCCTCACCCCCCGACCGGACTGGAGCATCCGCGTGCAGGAGCTCTTCGCCAACAACAGCGCCATGGAGTTTGTACGACGTTCAGCTGCATACGGGAACGTGCATGGACAGGGTTTAGTGTGGGGTTGTTCAGAGTTAGGTTTTTTCTTGTTTTCATTTTAACTTTTTTATTAGTTTATCTCTTGGGCTGTGCATTGAAAGACATTCATAAAACACATACATTTTAGATTATATTTTCATTATTTTGGCATTTAAAAATATTGTTATATGCTGCTTTTGACTTAAATTATGTGTTCCAATTCCATTTGTATTAAACCAATAAGTATGAGTAGATTAGCTGTTTGTTTTTTTTAGTTTGGTAGCAATCAAAGACAAAGCTGATTGATTCCAAAAGTAAATTTCCCATTCATTTTTCCCATCGACTTCATGTCTATACAGTCCAAAAAAATGCTTTTAATATCTAAAAATAGGTGAACGTCTTAATAACTTTGTGTTTAATCAAGTTTAGTCAAGAAGCAGATTATAAATACAATTATGGTGATTATTTAGACTTTTATTTATTTTTATATTTTTGGAAAGTCTATGGGAAAAATGAATGGGAAATTTCCTTCCTGAACCAAATGGTGGATGGTCACTGTTGAGCTCATCATACACTAACATGCCAAAGATGTAATCAATGCGAAAAAAAAGGAACTTAAACATCAGAATATGATCTAACTAAGCTGCATTGATCCATTTTAAATCTAATTCCCTGGGTATTTGCACTTATTTTTGCCGTCTTGTTTAAAATCTCATGTTCAGAATGGTTAGTGAATGTACTGACAGAGAGAAATTGTTTTCATTGCTGAAGTTCTCAAACACTGCTGTGCTGCTGTACACAGGAGCCTCACAGAGTTTACCCGTCCATCCCCGCCAGCCTGCGCCGCCCCGTCCGAGTCCTGTCCCTGTTTGATGGAATAGCCACAGGTACTGGCCAAACGCATGTCCAAATCTAACATGAACTAACACAAACGTATGGTTTTGAAGACTGCACCACCAAGTAACCTACTACCTTTAACCTTTAATTTACTAATGACCACTTGATGACTCTTATGTACTGTCTACTTTTCCCATTCATCTCGTACATCCAGAATGTTCTCTCTCTTAGCGATGTAGTGATCCCAATCCAGGACATTTTGCTGGCTTGGTCCCATGATATCGGTTCAGCAGATATCCTGGTTGGGCCTTTAGTTTCATGTAATAACACTATTTAGAGCAGCGTTTTTCAACCTTCAGGTCGCCTAGAATTCAAACGGGGTCGCCTGAAATGTCCGGAGCAGTGCAGTCACAATAACTAGTGACGGGCAAATGAGACGGAGCTCCGGAGCACGTCTCGTTCTTTCTGAAACTGCCTCGCAGCAGCCGCTCACGTGACCAAAGTGTTGAAGTGTCGGCCCCCCCCCCCCCCCGCTGCTTCGCTCTGCGTGTCGATCGCTTCAGTGTATCGAAGCTTTTCATTGGCTCAGCGAATGTTCCGCTCTGCGATTGGTTCAGAGTGTTCAACAGAGTGTTCAACGCGCTTCCTTGGTTTGACAAGCGCTAAACTGCAACAGTATAAAAGATCCACCAATATTTCTTAAAAATGTTGGGTACTGAGGAGTATTGTCATACCTGCAAACTAGTCACCTTTCGGTGAAATTTGTCGTTTTGATCCCATAATGGGTCACTTGTGTGAATCGTGTAGATCCGAAGAGTTTTTTTTTTGGGGGGGGGGTCTACGTTGCCGAACATTTGGTTTGTCGCTAAATAAAACAGTAACGGTGCGCATCTTTTCCATTGGAGTTCTGGTTGCCAGTTCTCGCTTCTGAAAATCCCATAGCAGTTAGGATTCAGAGTCTGCAGTCACCTTTTTTACTGAGTGATCTGGCAACCTCATTTCGTGAAAGGGTCTGATCAGCGGATCTGGGACAGTCTGAATATACTCTGTGGAATGAACGGATGAAAAACTTGTCTTTGGATTAAGGATTCCGTTGCTGTTACATGCGTAGAAGTTTTGCAGTGCCAGAAATATGTACATGAATGTATTTTTTTAACATTATATGTGCTGAAAATTAATATTATGCCAGCTAACTGCATAAAACAGCTGCAGATGTAAATGCTAGCTGCTAGCTGTTCTGTCGTCGGATATGAGAGTTGAAAACAAACACATTTGCTTAGTTCGTTGCCTGGAGAATGTCCCTGTTCACATTGGATGGTTTTCAGATACAGAAAACACCCGATCAGAAACAAGGCAAAGAACCGCAGTTCTGGTTTAGACCTGGTCTAGTCCTGGGCAGGGCGCACTGCGCTCACTCAGCGGCACTGTGCGCTGTTTAAGGGGGCTGCGAGGTTACCGGTAGTTTGTCACCTTTTTCAACCCTCATGAGTTTGCAGGTATGATTGTGTGACGTTAGTGGTGATTTTGGTGACTTCTGGCGACTTTTGGCATTTGTTTCATTTTCGATGGCATCTACAAGTGGGAAAAAAGCGATCCATTCCCATCCATCAATTTGGGAACTTCCCAAATCATGGGTTGTGTGGTTTGCAGTAGTTAAATTTGTCCACTAGAGGTCAGTGTTTCTCTGAGGCCTCAGACACGTCGAACCATTTGACACAATATTGTGACTGAGGCTGAGACTGAAACATGATTAAAAAAAAAAAGTCTATGGGGTCGCCAGAAATGTGTGATGTCAAAATGGGGTCACAGAGCAAAAACGTTTGGGAACCACTGATTTAGAGGTTTAATCTCATAGTGGTTTACCTAAAGCCGCTCAGTAGTTACTTGCAGGATAAATTACACTTACATGCCTAACGTTAACTGTGTTTTAGGTGGAAAAAGGTCTATAAGTGTCTATAAAAAAGTGTCTATACACTGTTATCGTTTAATATCTGTTAACCCTGGATACTTAAAGAAACAGTATCGATATTGGAGCTGAAAAAGCATCGGTGCATCCTTAATCTCTTTAGTTTTACACATAGGGATATCAGTGTGATCCCCGCTCCCTTGATTGGACCTTGAGCCAGAACCAATTAAATTTGCGTTTGTTCAGTTTTATTTCTACTTCACTCATTGATTCTGCAGAAATCTGATTTAGTCAGTCCCCAGTCCCTGTTTATTTTTTTTCCTATGTTATTTCCTCGTAAGCTGCCATATTTGTTTTGATATGAGCACACTGTGGTGGATGGAAACTGTTCTTACTTCGTGTTTCTCTTGGTTGAATTGCTCATTCTATCACATGCATGTTGGTGTGATTATTTCATGGTCATTTTCTGGCTGATACCTTCGAGAATCGTTGCTTTATCTCGGCCAGTGGCTCTCTAGCGTTTCATGCCAAGTACCAAAAAAAAGCTTTGGCTTTCCACCAGATCTCAACCAGGACTATTATAGCTCTGGGAAATAAGTAAGAGACCACTGCATTTTTTTTCTGAAATCAGCATCTCTACATGTATTACAGCCATTCCATTCCAGCGTCTGTTGAATTCAACACAAACACAAAGCTGAGCTACTTCAGTTCTTCCACCAGGAGTGGAATAAAGTCACCCAAGAACAATGTGAAAGACTTGTGGAGAGCATGCCAAGACGCATGAAAGCTGTAATAATGTTGCAACATACAGAGGACACAGGGGAGGGGCACTTTTGTCCTGAGGGTTCTTGCATCCCTCAAACTGCCCTGACACTTGATCCGGTGACTCTACCTGTTGAGCTGAACTGAGACTTTTGTTTGAGCTTTTTTACTATTGTGTTTACTGCTCAATGTGCTTAAATTGCTTCTCAGGGACAAAAAAAAAGTTATGTTGAGTTTGAACTTTTGTGTCACAGGTGTAATCCTGTGGGCGCTGCTCTGTCTGAGGGTTTATTAGACTTTAATCTATGTTTTATTTTAACACAATGTGACTATAAAGAACTAACTTGGCTGTAAATACGACAAGTGAGCTGATGTCCAGATTGCGTTAAATTAAAAATCAGAATAAAGTCTAGTTTAAGTAACAGCTTCAGACAGAGCAGTGCTTAGGGTTAGCATCACACTTCCAGGGAATATTGATGACATCAGCTGCAAACTATCAATTAAGACATTCACCAGGTCATAATGTTATAGTTTATTCCGGCGCATGCTGGTGCTGTCAGTCTTTCTTTCATGGACATTTTCATTCTATAATCTGCCTTAGATTTTCCTCCTTGTTTTGATTGTGCGTTTGAGTTGTATTTTCAGTTTCCACGTTGTTTCTTGCTTTCGTACCTTTAGGCTACTTGGTGCTCAAAGATCTGGGCTTCAAAGTGGAGAAGTACGTGGCTTCAGAGGTCTGCGACGACTCCTTAGCTGTGTCCATCGTGAACCACGAAGGCAAAATCATCCATGTGGGAGATGCCCGGTTCATCACTCAGGAACAAGTAAGTAGAATAAAAAAATCAATTAAAAAGGGCACATGTTAAGTAAATTAGACCTTTTATACATGTTATAGTCCTTTCCTCTTCTCATTTACCCTCTCAAAGTTGTGTGTAGAATGATTCATGCAGGTTTGAGTAATCTATATTCTCCTGCAATCAAGACCATTAAAGATAGACTAACTTTTCTGATGGAAGGTCCAGTACCTGCTCGTCTCCATGAAGATATTACTGTCTTGACTTGATTATTCCACAATATGGAAATAAACTTGGTAATCACAGTGGAGACAGGCTACTGGTGAGGTCTGTGACAAAGCAAGCCTGCACATGGTAAGAAATTCTATTTTTGAAGGTGTTTTTGAGCTATAAAACACCTACAATTGAACAAACACAACAGAGATATGTTTAATGCCCAACTGTGGGACATTCCAGGCAAAGAAACATCTCCAAGCAAAGAAGGAACATTAAACCAAAGATGTTTATTTTCTCTTCTTATGTGCTTTAACTTCTTGGGTTCTTTTTACCTGTGTGTGTAGAATCCCTCAGTCGTCCAGGTAGAATCCACGGCAAAAGGAGAAATTCAATCTGTCAACTGAACAAAAGTTTATTTGGTCGAATACATTTCACAGCTCAACCAAGCTACTTCTTCAGTTCAAAACAAGTAAGTGTGGTAGTTTCAAAGTAATTTCATTGTAGTTAGCTCCTCCCCCCAGGCAGATATAGGCAGTGTCCACCAGCGTCTGACCAGAACTGAAGAAGCAGCTCGGATGAGCTGAGAAACGTATTTGACCAAATAAACATTTGTCCAGTTGACAAATTGAATTTCTCCTTTTGCCGTGTATTTACACTGTAACTCCGCGAATAATAAGGTAAATACACATTACTGTATTAATCTTAAAACAAGAACACAGTTAAAGTAACAACATCTCCATGGGGACAAGTAGCCGACCCTTAATCTTAGAAGTTACATAGTGCACCTTTTAAAGAAATTCAATTTACGACATGTGCTGTCGATCAATTAGACGACTAAAAAGGAGCATGGCAAAAGCTTTTAAAACTATTAAAGGTCCCATGGCATGAAATTTTCACTTTCTGAGGTTTTTGAACGTTAATGTGAGCTCCCCTACCCTGTTTAGGCCCCCCCATGGCTAAAAGTTGCGAAATGTCTAAACTGAGCATTTGCGGTCGTTTTCTGCGTTAGAAAAAAACAGCTCAAACTGGCGATTCTGAACAAGGAAACTATGTTACGTCACATGGAAAATACAGCTCCACCCCCCGTCTGTGTCTGTACGTCTCTGTAAATCACGCCCAGAGAGTTTGGATTGCGAAGGAGCTACGCAATGCGAAATGCGTTTTTTATTTGCCTGGAGGCACGTGCGAGTGTTTCTAGGCTCGGAAGTCCTTTACCCGACCCTCTGGACCTCTGAAACAGCAGTGGTTTCATTTTATTTTCTGTGAAAATGTGTTTTTTTCATTGAAATGCTTCTCTTTTCTTCCTCCGCGCTTAAAACGCGGAAGTGGGGCCGGCACAAGGAAACAAGGAACCAGCGGCGCATTTGGCCCCCCCACCCTCTCCTCTAACCTATCTGTGTCCTTCTCATTTGCATTCAAGCAACAAGGCCCAGAATGAGGTGTTCAGAGAGAGATATTCTGACTCTGACTCTGTACATGTGTCTTTCTCATGCACTGAGTGTTGATTTTGAAGAAGGATTCATTTACAGTATTAGGGAACCATTAAGGAGCCATATAAAAGCATCAACAAGTACCATGTCATGGGACCTTTAAACTATTATCTGACCCAAACTGCACTCACAAGACTTCACCTGCAGGGGGAGCTCATCCAAAAACTACTATTTATACAGAAAAAAAACAAGGAAACTATGTATTTATATAAATGTATTTATATAAAGACAGATTAAACTCGGAAATTGTGGGTTTAATCTGTAGACTGTATAAAGAAGTGGACTAAGGGAGTGTGTCTCCAGTGAAATGAATATGGAGCCGAGTAACATATTAGGAATTTATTTACAGACAAAATAGTGACATAAAAACACCACCAGGACCATGTAGAACGGGTGAATACGAACATTTTAAGACCAGAATGTCAAGGCTCACTGCAGTTACAGAGAGAGAGGGGACGAGTGGAGCGAGAAGCACCTCCATGCTCACTTCTTATTTAATTCTGCAGCGAGTGAGTTAGCTATGTCCATTTATATATAAACTGATCTGATTTTTAACATAGAAATACACAAAAATGTTTAACCAAGATTTTATAGATTTACTAAAAGATTTATGTGGGTTCAAAAATGGGACAAAACCTGGACTAAACCAGGTCTAAACCAAGACTACATCAAACACAGCCAATGGAAAAAGGAGTTTTACCCAAGAGCCTTGATTTCCCCTCTAATTTTGGAAAATGGTACTGCACACCAAAAACAGTATTCTTGTTTTGAATTGATTTAGTTCCACAGTTGTTTTTTCTCTACTTTATTATAACTAAAGTCTCTTTTTGCATGTGTAGCTGGATCAGTGGGGCCCTTTTGACCTTCTGATTGGTGGAAGTCCGTGCAATGACCTGTCCATTGTCAACCCACTGAGAAAAGGCTTATATGGTAAGTACCTAGACCAGGCATGGGCAAACTACGGCCCGGGGGCCATATGCGGCTCGTTAAGCTTCTTAATCCGGCCTGCCGAACTTAAAGAAATTATATTAATAAACCTTGTTAATGTTTTAATGTTTTAATTTCTCTGCAGTTCTGGCGTTTTCCAATAGCTGTCGCACTAAATACATTGACCTTTGTTGAGGTGCGGTTTTTAAAGAATATAATATCAGCCGTCACTTTGCCACAAAACATGCGAACAAGCAGTCAACGAAAGAATAAAAGAACCTGAAGGAGAACAGAACTTTCAGTGCTTTAAAAAATAGTAATAAAAAAGCTGTATTTTATTAATAAAATGTTCTGTGTTTTAAGAGTCATTTCAATAAATTGCTAAATACCGTGGAACTTGAAACATGGACATTTTGTTGTAATGCTTTTGTTATTTTTTAATTGAAATAAAGCACATGTTTTCTACATATCCCATGTTATTTTTAGTGTTTTTACCAAAACACTAAATCCGCCTGCTCCTGGTCCGGCCCTTCTGTTAAATTTTAGAACCCTTTGTGACCCACAAGTCTAAACGTTTGCCCAGCCCTGACCTAGACTCATGTTGTGATGAGACTAAAATTTCAAACTCGATTTAGATCATAAGGAATGCTCAATACCGATACTGTTACCATAACGATAATAAAGTTGAATGTGATTTCCACATTAAATCATAGTTTCTTTTATATTTCCATGTGGCCTTGTATCCGTGTAATCCCTCAGTTTTCCAGCTGGGTTCCACTGTGGTCCATGGGTGTATTTTTGTATATGAGCTCTTACACTTGTTCTGATACAGCTCAAGATCATTCTAAAGACATTCAGGATTAGTATCTGATGGACAACCCAAGCACCTATCGTCATATAGTATCATATAGTAACTTAGGGGAGGGATGAGCAGGAAGGACGCTGCTCTCAGTGGAACATAGGTGAGATTAAGGGGAAATTTGGGGGCCAACATGTAAAACTTACCTACAGCCATTATTTATTTTACATTTATTTTAAGGGCTTTGAGAATGATCACCAACAGTCGTTATAGACAGCCAATGAACCCATTATTTGTTGGCGGCACGGTAGCTGAGTGGTTAGTGCTCTTGCTTCACAGCAAGAAGGTTCCGGGTTCGATTCCCGGGTCGCCCGAGCCTTTCTGTGTGGAGTTTGCATGTTCTCCCCGTGTCTGGGTGGGTTTCCTCCGGGCACTCCGGTTTCCCCCACCAACCCAAAACATGCACTATAGGTACCTCCAGCTTAGGTCCTGACCAAACCGAAGCAAGAAGATCATGGAGATGGTCCCCGGGCGCCCTAATGTGTGCTGCCCACTGCTCCTAATATATATATATATATATATAGGATGGGTTAAAATGCAGAGAAGAATTTCTCCAGTGTGAGATCAATAAAGTTCACTTCTTCTTCTTCTTAAACTTAAAGTGTTGAAAATTAATGATGTAGTAGTAGTAGTAGTAGTAGTAGTAGTTGTTGCTGTTGTTGTTGTTGTAGTAGTTGTAGAAGTATCCTCAAATGCATAAAGCAAAGTGCCGAGTGTTACCTGTAAATATTCAAAGACTGTTTGAGATGAGATCAAGCCACTACACTTTAAAACAGGGGTGCCCTGTGTCGACCGCGATCTACCAGTCGATCGCCAAGGTAGTGGTGTAGATCGCAGTGTCGTAGTACTCGACACCGGTCTTGGTCTCGAGATGAGTGCGATCATATTTCATTACGTCCGCTGCTGTCAGCAATAAACTTTTACCGGTGTGCGGGGCAGCCTGTGCGCGGAACGTCACAACACGCGCCCCCAGCGCACGCAGCATGTTCGCAACAGCGTGTACCTTTGCGTACCAGCGTGTATCACAGAGCAGGTTAAACTTTATACATTCTACCTGTCCGTCCGCCTCACGTCAGCGCGCCTCTCCTCGCCTTTTCACGCTCTCGCTCCTCCTACTCATAGCCTCCTTAATGCCTCTGATTAGAAGTGCAAGACTAAGTGCAAAACAAAAACTAATCTAAATTTATGTTACCGTGTTACTCTGTTTCAACTTCCTGTTTGAATAATTCAGGGGCGGAATGAGGTTGGATTGACTCTCACTCCAAAAGCCCATATTTGCCATGTCTAACAGGTCATTCTAAAATGGACTAGAATGCCCCCCCCCCCCGGTAGATCTCGGCACACCTTCAACCTCAAAAGTAGATCTCGGTTAAAAAAGGTTGAGCACCCCTGATTTAAAAGGAACTGACATGTTTAAATTCAGAAACGAGGTTATGGAGCGAAGTGTTGCTGTGAAAGGAGTTCATTTATGGAGTCTTGACAAAGAAATCAAAGAATCAAGTACAAAAATGACGTTTAAAAATACATAAAATCCAGTGTAATGTGTAGGTATGAAAAAGAAAACGAAGTTGTTGCGCATAAAAATGAAGCTTTCTGTTTACAGTTGATTCATAATTGTGATTGAAATGGAATGTATTGATGAAATGTTTTGGTGTTATTGTCTGGAAAAGGGAAGAGGGGCAGAGAACAGAAGATTACTCTTCTTTCTGCTCCTTTCATTCGATTATTGTAATGTCATCACACTGTTGATGTCTTTTTATACTTTATGAATGGAATAAACAAACAAACTTGAACTTCTAGACCAATGGTCTCCGGCACGCGGCACGCGGGCCAACTGCGGCCCCTGGGACGATAATTTGTGGCCCTCGTCTTAATATGAAAGATTAATATAAGTGAGGCCCGCAAGATTAATATGAATTTCATTTCTTGTGTGCGACGCAGAATGAACCAATCACGATGTGGTATATGGCTCTGGAGGGCGGGACATCGGTCGTGCTTATTTTCTCTAAATGTGGGCGGGGCTAAGGTGAGGTCCCAGTGCTTAGAGCTTTTAGTGCTTGTGTGCTTGTGTGTGCTTGTGTGTTTGGGGTTGCGGCAGGCAGACATCAGACAGGGACAGTGATTGATCCATTTCATAGACACGAGGGAGGCAGGTGCATTTGTGTGTCCCTTCTTCACAGAGTGCTCGCTCGCTCCTCTCTTCCTCCCTCCCGCTTTGCGCGCGCTTTTCCCCGCGCGGGCGCACAGCTCCGGCGGGAGGGAGGGAGGGCGCTACTTCCGTGAACGCGTCTTGGTCCGTCTCTGACTCCATTCAGAGCCTGTCAGATCTGTGGAGAGGCGGCGGGCGGCCCTGTTCCCACACGTGCAGATAGTGTCACGGCCTCACTCGCGCTACGTGTTGTTTAATGTGCGCGTGAGACCCGGGAGATACTGCCATAATCCATATATTGACTAGACCAGGACTGAACCAGGTCTAAACCAGGTCTAAAACCAGGTCTAAACCAGGACTAAACCAGGTCTAAAACCAGGACTGAACCAGGACTGAACCAGGACTAAACCAGGTCTAAAACCAGGTCTAAACCAGGTCTAAACCAGGACTAAACCAGGTCTAAAACCAGGACTGAACCAGGTCTAAACCAGGACTGAACCAGGACTGAACCAGGACTGAACCAGGACTGAACCAGGTCTAAAACCAGGACTAAACCAGGACTGAACCAGGACTGAACCAGGTCTAAAACCAGGACTGAACCAGGACTAAACCAGGACTGAACCAGGACTAAAACCAGGTCTAAACCAGGACTAAACCAGGACTGAACCAGGACTGAACCAGGACTAAACCAGGACTAAACCAGGACTGAACCAGGACTGAACCAGGACTGAACCAGGACTGAACCAAGACTGAACCAAGACTGAACCAGGACTGAACCAGGACTGAACCAGGACTGAACCAGGACTAAACCAGGACTGAACCAGGTCTAAAACCAGGACTAAACCAGGACTGAACCAGGACTAAACCAGGACTGAACCAGGACTGAACCAGGACTAAACCAGGACTAAACCAGGACTGAACCAGGACTAAACCAAGACTGAACCAAGACTGAACCAGGACTGAACCAGGACTGAACCAGGACTAAACCAGGACTGAACCAGGTCTAAAACCAGGACTAAACCAGGACTGAACCAGGACTAAACCAGGACTGAACCAGGACTGAACCAGGTCTAAAACCAGGACTAAACCAGGACTAAACCAGGACTGAACCAGGACTGAACCAGGACTGAACCAGGACTGAACCAGGTCTAAAACCAGGACTGAACCAGGTCTAAAACCAGGACTAAACCAGGACTAAACCAGGACTAAACCAGGACTGAACCAGGACTAAACCAGGACTAAACCAGGACTGAACCAGAGAATCCATGTTTAAAACAGTTTATGTTCAATGTTCCATTTCAGGCAATTAACGTTTAAAAAACTGTTAATACATTTAAAACAGAATAAAAAATAACCAGCCAGTCAATATGCGGTTTCTTTAGTCGTCTGTATCTACTGTATGACCATTATTATTATTAAATTATTTATTACTGATTGATTTATTATTTTATCATTTTTTCATTTATTTCATTTGTATTAAAAATAAATATATTTGAGAACATTGGAATGATTTATTTGCACTTTTCTTGTGGAAATCCTGATGCGGCCCAGCCTCATTCAGATTCTACCCCATGCGGCCCCGAGGTAAATTGAGTTTGAGAGCCCTGTTCTAGACCCTCCGAGCTCACACATCCCTCTGTTTTTTGGAGACACTGGGCTCTGGTGTGTTTTTCCAGTGCTTCACCAGCGCTCGGTCCTGGGACAGCCTGTGTCCTGCGGGCGGGTGTAAGAGCAGAGGGATTTTGAAGGGCTGATGTGGAGCAGGAGAGCAGAGGGTGGTGGGGTGGCAGCTTCAATAGGACATGTTAGAACTGAGCCTCTCGACGGGCTGCTCTAAGCCTGACTGAATGTGTTGTAATGCCTGTTTTGTCCCGCAGAGGGCACTGGGAGGCTGTTCTTCGAGTATTACCGGATCCTGCAGTTACTGAAACCCAAAGAGGAGGACCCCAGGCCGTTCTTCTGGCTCTTCGAGAACGTGGTCTTCATGAACGTGCACGACCGACTCAACATCTGCAGATTTTTAGAGGTTTGTCCCTCCATCTTTGGTCTGGGTACCTGATTTTGAAATCATGATCGTATACTACCAAATTCTATGCTTTTTGGCGATTAAGGGTCCCATGGCATGAAATTTTCACTTTCTGAGTTTTTTGAACGTTAATGTGAGCTCCCCTACCCTGTTTAGGCCCCCCCCATGGCTAAAAGTTGTGAAATGTCTAAACTGAGCATTTGCGATCCTTTTCTGCGTTTGAAAAAAAGGCAGCCCAAACAGGCGATTCTGAACAAGGAAACTTTCTGACGTCACATTCGGGGAAAAATGTAAATGCAGTTCCACCGCCCGTCTGGATGTCTACCCACCGTCTCTGGAAATCACGCCCAGAGAGTTTGGACCGCAAACGAGCTACGCAATGCGAGATGCGTTTTTTTTTATTTGCCTGGAGACACGTGAGAGTGTTTCCAGGCTCGGATGTCCTTTATCCGAGCCTCCGAACCTCTGAAACAGCAGTGGTTTCATTTTATTTTCTTTGGAAATGTGTTTATTTTTCAATGGAATGCATCTCATATCTTCCTCTGCGTTTAACGCGGAAGTGGAGCCAGCGCACATCGCACCGCTAAATTAGGAAAGAGCGGAGAGTTTGCACTGGCCTGTCTCTGTCCTCCTCATTTGCATTCAAGCAACAACGCCCAGAATGGAGTGTTCCAGAGACATATTTATGACTCTGACTGTGTTCATGAGGCTTTCTCATGCACTGAGTGTTGATTTTGAAGAAGGATTCATTTACAGTATTAGGGAACCATTAAGGAGCCATATAAAAGCATCAACAAGTACCATGTCATGGGACCTTTAAGAAAATGCAGTTGGAGAATGAAGTTTGTACAGAGCAGTGGGCGTATATTGGGGTCCGCAGGGATGAAAGAGTTCCGCTTTTTAGCGGATCTCCGCTTTTTTTTTAGCCGCGTGGTAATTTTTTTTTTTTTTTTTCCCCAAATACGTTGAAATTTTGGGTGTGTATTATATATGTATAATTGTGTTTAGGGTTGCCAACCGTCCGTTGAAGAATGTAATCGTCCCGTATTCAGAAACAAAAGTACATGTCTCGTATTAAACTTGTACATGTGTGCGGGGCCGCGCGAGCTTGTGTGCTCTTCTGGTGCTGCGGACACCGCACGCCCTGAGCTGCGCCGCGAGTGTGCTCTCTCGGCTCGTTATCAGACTTTGATGTCGCAAAATCGGGGTCAGTGCCGTGTTTTGATATCAACTTTCAAATAAAAACCACAACAGTTGTTTAAAAATGTGTTTTATTGCTATTTATTAAAGTCCCCGGGGGGGGGGGGCACTTTCATCCCTGGGTCCGTTAAAACAGGAGTTGATTGGCAATATGACATGTTGAAAATGACTGAAAGCGATTAAAGATCAGCTCAGACATGCACAAATCACTCCAGATACAACTTGGAGAGAGTAAATGAGAGGGGACAAGTTTATTTTTAATCCAAGTTTTGTATATTTGAACATAAGCCGAACAAAAGCTTCATTATAACATTGTTTACTTGGAATGAAATATTTTTTTAAATCCCTCTTTACTCCTGCTTCATATCGCTAGTCTTAGTTTATATCTTACATTTTGTTTTGTTTTTTTCATTGTGGCTTGAAAGCAATTGTAATACGTGTACTTTTCTCAACCAAACCCATGTTTATGTTCTTGTTTTTCTTGTTTTTTTCTTTTTTTTCCCAGTGTAACCCAGTGCTGGTGGACGCGGTCAAAGTGAGTCCTGCCAACAGAGCGCGCTACTTCTGGGGCAACATCCCTGGAATGAGCAGGTGATCCGTCTCTAAAAGCTCCATTAGAAAATAATTACAGTCATTTCCGGACTATAAGCCACTACTTTTTTCATGTGATAAAATAAGTTCTGATGCTAAATGAACATTAGTGAGTTAAATGCGTTAAATGCAGGTGAGTGCGTAAGTGACGAGAAAAAGGGAATTTCGCTTCACTGTAGGTGGAACACGTATGGCAGAATTTACAATACTTTTTGATCCACTCATACCTGATCGATGCAACTATCTCCGCCCCCGGGAGAGAAATCTGCTGAAATCCTACGAGACACGGACATGAGCCCAGACGGGGCCAGATCCATGAAGAGGACAGCAGCTTTGTGTGCAGGAGACATGTGCAGTAAAGCGTGAAGTGACGGGGTGCAAGAGCGAGACAGACGGGCGAAGAGACGCCACGCCGAGGAAGATGTTTGATTTTGTTTTGAACAGTTATTTTGCGCTTCATGCACACACCCTCCTCATGGAAAATACACGAAGAAATGTTCATGATGCAGATTGTAAGATAA
The DNA here is from genome assembly GCA_036785185.1 of Paratrypauchen microcephalus. NCBI lineage: Eukaryota > Metazoa > Chordata > Actinopteri > Gobiiformes > Gobiidae > Paratrypauchen > Paratrypauchen microcephalus. Next base: position 2,407,962 of record JAVJIX010000140.1, read on the forward strand.
AGACAATCGATCTGGCTGTGGAAGAAGGAAATCTGGAAGAAGGAAATGGAGCTGCTGCACGTGAGCGCGGCGTCGATGAGTCGATGGTGAGACGCTGGTGACGGCAGCGTGATGAACTGACTCAATGCAAAAAGACGACAAAAACTTTCAGAAGCAAAAAAGCAGATACAGGGGGTCCTTGGGTTACGACGGTCTCGGGTTACGACGTTTCGTGGTTACGAACGCGCCCCCATTAAAAAAAATATGTATATATTACGTGTCATTCCGTCTTACGCGGTTTAGCGTGGTAAGAGATGTAAACAAACGGGCGGAAGAATACGCTCTGTTGTGGTTGTAGGGCGGAGAAGACGGCCTCGTGTGTGTGCCCAATGTGGGCGGAAGTACCTGATGTGGGCTCTGATCTGCTCCTATGAAAGCGGCAGTGATAACCAAGCAGTGTAGTGGTCTAATTATTCAGATGGAAAGGTTATTGGTGCTTTGGTTGGAAGATCAAAGGCAAAATCCAGTTTACGACGAAATTCGGGTTACGACGCGTCTTAAGAACGGATCAACGTCGTAACCCGAGGACCCCCTGTACTCTGAACTTGAAAACTTGAAGATGTGGACACTTATAGACAGGTGCGGCCTATATATTTGCAAAAATAAAATGATTTGAAAATGTAGTTGATGCGTCTTATATTCCGGTGCGCGCAGTAGTACGGAAATTACGGTAATCATTCAAGTCAACATAAAGTATTTACAAGTGTAGTGAATAAAGTGGTCAGATGATGTAGGGATGTTTGTTTACTTGAGAAATATCTTTATATTTTTGGTCTTTCTTTAGGCCTATTGCAGCCTCTCAGACGGACAAACTGAACCTGCAGGACTGTTTGGAGATTGGACGAGTCGCAAGGGTTAGTGACATTTTACATCCTTTATAATAGTTTTCTGAATCCCAAGCTTTGGAAGTACTGTGGAATATTGTATTTGCTTTCCTCAGGTGACTAAAGTGAGAACCATCACCACCAATCCCAACTCTCTGAAGCAGGGAAAAAGTGTGTCTGTGCTCCCTGTTCTCCAGAACGGCACTGAGGACACACTGTGGATAACAGAGATAGAAAAGTAAGTTTTTAAATCCAAATCTCAACGTTTTTAGTTTTTTCTTTTGTAAATGTGGGCACATAATATAGACACAAACAAATGAGGGGGTTCTGCAGGTGTTCAGTTTATACGATAAAATAATCATGAAATGTCAGGTGAAAGTTGCAGTAAAACTTTTTTTTTCTCTTGGACTAGAGGTGGAAGATGTATGGAAAAAAAGAGTACCGTATTTTTCGGACTGTAAGTCGCTCCGGAGTATAAGTCGCACCAGCCAAAAAATGCATAATGAAGAAGAAGAAAAAAAAACAACATATAAGTCGCACCGGACTATAAATCGCACTTTTTGGGGGAAATTGATTTGATAAAATCAGAGACAATAGAAAGGCAATAGTAACAACAGAATGGAGAACAACAGTTAACGTAACATATGAATATGTTAGGTTAACAGATAACTATAAAATACAGTCATACCTCACCTTACGAAATTTATTTGTTCCAGAAGTGGTTTCGTAACGGGATTTTTTCGTAAGTAGAGTCACAATGGGGGATTCAGGCGGCTGCAAAGCCGAGCGTGCATTATTTGAAATTTTTCACGTTTCGTAACTTGAGTTGTCTTTTATATTCAGACGAAAATTTTACGTAAAGGCGTTTCGTAACTTGGATTATTCGTTAGTTGGGTCTTTCGTAAGGTGAGGTATGACTGTAAATAACATACTGTAACAAGTTCACCAAACTCTCCATCTCACTCCAACTCACTAAATCCACTGAATTCTTCATCCTCGGTGTCACTGTGGAGCAACTCCGCAAACTCCAGAGGTCAACATTTTCAGTGGCAGAAGAAGTAATAGTAGCAGGACCACCCAAAGAAGAAAAGTGTGACTTATAGTCCGAAAAATACTCTAATATATTAGTATAGCAGTTGTTTGGAAGGTGTGAAAATGTAGAATATCAAGTATATTTTCTATGATTACAACTGATTACAAACGGTGACAAAAAAGAGCTGGTTCAAAATTCAAATAAAAGAAAAATCATGTAAGAAGATATTTCTGCATTTCTGTGGTCACAGCAGAACTAAGTTAACCTCAGCAAGATTCTCACGGTTTGAGTTCACAAACCTGAGAATCCATCTTGTGGTTTTAGCCAGCGCCAAATGAACGCAAACAAACGTGCAGAAGGGAAGATGTCGCTCCACTGGATTGAACTAAACTTTGATTTTTCAGCTTGGTGAATGTATGAACGAAGTATCACTTTGAGCAAGAGCTGCTCCAGATTGAAGTTTAGAACTTCAGAGGGAAACATATAAAACATCATCTGTGTGAGCAGCTCAGGTTAGAACAAAGTCACTTTCAGCCAAGGTTATTATAGTTCACGAAAACAAACAACAAAAAGAAAACTCAAATTGAAAAAAAATATTTTCATTAACTGAAATAAATAAAATTACAATTAAAAGGGGAAAAAAAGATAACTAAGTGAAACTGTATTGTGTGTTTACAAAACTAACTGAAACTAACTGAAATTATAGATAAATCGGTCTTTGTTTTCATCTTTGTCAATTTATCTACAAGCCTTTTTTGGAGTTTTGGTGTGTATTTTTATTTGCACTTAAGGCTGCAGCTTTGGTAAAACCTGAATAAATGTTTTAAAATTGTATTTGTTTGTTGTAAGTTTGATAACACAATACTTTCTTTTTGAATCCTGCACTTGACAAATAACCCAAAGTAAAACCAATAAAAACTAAACTAAAACTGAGCAGTTAGAAAAAAAAAGAAAACTAAAACTATCAGAGCCGCTTGAAAAACTAATTAAAACTAAACAACAGCTCTGGAAAAAAAAGACCACTGCAAAATGATCAGTTTTTCTGATTTTACTACTTATAGGTTTGTGTTTGGGCAAAAGGAACATTTTTGTTTGAGTCTATAAACTACTGACAACATTTCCCCCAAATTCCAAATAAAAATATGATCGTTTAGAGCATTTATTTGCAGAAAATGACAAATGGTCAAAATAACAAAAAAGATCCATGTTTTCAGAGCTCAAACAAAGAAACAAGATCAAATTCATTTTAAAACAACATAATACTAATGTTTACACTTAAGAAGAGTTCACAAATCAATATTTGGTGCAATAACCCTTATTTTTAATCACAGCTTTCATGCGTCTTGACCTCCACAAGTCTGTACATTGTTCTTGGGTGACTTTATTCCACTCCTGGTGCAAGAACTGAAGTAGCTCAGCTTTGTGTTTGTGTTGGAATGGAATGGCTGTGATACATGTAGAGATGCTGACTTCAGAACAAAATGCAGTGGTCTCTTATGTTTTTTCCAGAGCTGTATAATGAAAAATCTAAAACTACGAGGACCATTCACAAAGTTCTAAGACAAATGCCATAAATTCAAAATGAGTCGAACTAGTTCAACAAAATGACCTTGAATCGTGCGACTGATGACTCATAAACACATTTGACGAGTTTGGGAATTCTCGCTTTGTTATTCAGAGTCACGTTACATGTTGCACTTTTTTGACCCTCCAAAATGAGCCGATCTGAAGTCCGAGCAAACATTACATTTCTAACAAAACTTCAATGGAAATCTAAAGAAATTACTGAAGCTTTGCACAATGTTTATGGATGTTTTTTCCCTATTTCCAAAGTTGAAGGAACATTTAAAAGGAACAAGATTTCAGTCCAGACTTGAAGTGAAGACGGAGGTTGTGACCTGGTCGACTAGACAAGCTCCAGAATTCGAGAAGGAATTTTTCAGTGGAAACATCTTTCCAGAAGTGTACTGACTTAGGTGGAGGTTATGTAGAAAAATAATTTTGTTACTTTCAAAAATAAAGTTTTTATTTTTTTTATTTTTGAATGACCCTCATCCCCCTGCAGCTTCCTTTTGAGAATACGCTGTGAGGGAATACGGTAATCCCTCGTTTATCGCGGGGGTTTGGTTCCAGAAATAATCCGCAATAAGACAAATCCGCGAAGTAGGACAACTTTATATTTTACAATTACACGATGAACCCCTCATCGTGGACAAATCTGTGACAGAGCAGCACGTGTCGCGCACTTCTCCAAGGGGTTGGTGCGCGTCTCGTCCCGGGACGTGGCAGTGCTCTTCGCACGTCCGGCGGGGCTTCCGGGGCCGTGTCCCCCCCCACGCGTCACTATTAATACATTTTATTGAAAATCTATGAAAGTTTGAGTGTTTAAACTAGAGACAAATGTGAGAAAATGCAGCGTGAGGCCGCGTGTACACCGGGGCTGCGAGCACGAGATAGAACCGCAGCACCCGGACCGCTACTCTCAACCCGAGCCACAAACCGAACACGCACAAACAAACGCAAGAGCCGCACGGAGAGATTTAATCCTGGTTCAGACCTGGTCTAGTCCCGGTTTAGTCCAGGTCTAGACCTGGTTTAGTTCTGGTCTAGACCTGGTTTAGTCCACGTTTAGTCCTGGTCTAGTCTCTTAGCCAATCAGGACGCAGAACACAATGTCACACTATAAAAAAAAATTTTACACTATAAAAAAAATGAAAAAAATTTTTTTTTTGAAAAAAACAATCCGCGAAACAGCGAGGCCGCGAACAGTGAACCGCGATAGAGCGAGAGACCACTGCACACTCAAAGGTCCATTTTACAGGCTCCCAAAACTCTTTGTTATCATTATTCGTTCACTCCAGACATATTGATGATAAGTTACTACTGGAGCCACAACTGCCCTGGGCCAGACTGCCCGTCTGCTCCATCTGCCCCTCCGACCACTACAAACACTTCAGGCTGGGGCACCGCTGCTTTAAAGGAGAAGTAACGTTTTTTACAATCTGAGCCTTATTTCGGTAATAAAACAAGTTGTTTTACTCACCCACAGCACTTTGGTGTCATATGGAGCACTTCCACAGATGTTTTAGTTTAGCGATCTCCGGCTGGTTAGCTCAACTGGTAAGTCACTGACTTTCCACCCAGGGGTTGTGGGTTCAAATCCCCCCCGGCAGTGAGCTAACCAGTGTGGGTCCTTGGGCAAGACCCTTCACGGTACTGCCCCCCGGGTGCCGAAAAAGATGGCTGCTCACTGCTCCTGAAAAGGATGGGTCAAATGCAGAAGTCAAATTTCTCCCGTGTGTCACTGTGTGTCATTGTGTGAGACAAATAAAGACTTAATCTAACAAATCCATAACGCGAGTTCTCTGGGCATGTAATATCTGCCCCGAGCGGTCTCCAAATAACACAAACTTTAGCACTTTTCAAATCATAGAAGCTCAATGTCAGTCTACACTTTTGTTTGAGTCAAAAGTGGCCTGTAATCTGAGATTTATCCATAATTTACAGCTTTGTGTTTCATGTTTGGGTCCCGAGAGCTGAGAGCGAAATAAACTGTGACTCCGCACATGCGCACGGTCCTCCTCATCTACTCGACATTATGGATAAATCTCGGATTACAGGCCACTTTTGACTCAAACGAAAGTGTAGACTAAGACATTGAGCTTCTATGATTTGAAAAGTGCTAAAGTTTGTGTTATTTGGAGACCGCAAACATGTGCCCCGAGAACTCACATTACGGAGATCACAAATCTAAAACATCTCTGGAAGTGCTCCATATGACACCAAAGTGCTATGGGTGAGTAAAACTACTTGTTTTATTACCGAAATAAGGCTCAGATTGTAAAAAACATGAATTCTTCTTTAACCACTGAACCATTGTCGAATTATTGAATGAAAATAAGGCAGTATAATCACATATTAATATAATCGTATATTGTTGCCAAATATGACGAAAAGCAGAGCCTTTTTTCCATTTCTGTTAGTATTGACCAAACTCTTTTACCTGATCCTGACTGCATCTTTTTCCCGTTTGTGACCAGGATCTTCGGCTTCCCCAAACACTACACCGACGTGAGGAACATGAACCGGCAGCAGAGGCAGAAGGTCCTGGGCAAAGCCTGGAGCGTGCCCGTCATCCGCCACCTCTTCGCCCCGCTCAAAGACTACTTCGCCTGTGAAGAGCTCCCCCCGCTGGCCACAAGCAGCGCTTCTACCTCCAGCTCCTCGCCCAGCCCAGCGTCCCCCGCCACACCAGAGATCCTCCAGCTTAGATGACCACACCAAACTATGCAATTCTTTTATTATCACTTCATTATAACAGGGATGAATTCACAACTCAACTGCATTTTTGAGAAACTATTTTGATACGCAATATATTGTATTTTTACATTTTTAGTCTGTTTTAGATCAGCTTCAGGTTGTCTTTACCTTACATTAGAATTGGTTGTTTATTTGATGTTTTTACGTTTTAATAAAAGTGGGCGTTAGCTTTGAGCCAGAGCGTCGCTGAGCACAGAGTTTAGAGACGTTTTTCACAACGGCTCGAAGTGTCCCGCTGGAGTTTTACGGAACGTTTTTTACAATCTGAGCCTTATTTCGGTAATAAAACAAGTGGTTTTACTCACCCATAGCACTTGGGTGTCATATGGAGCATTTCCAGAGATGTTTTAGATTAGCGATTAGCGATTAGCGTTCTCAGGGCATACTGTATATGTCCCGAGCGGTCTCCAAATAACACAAACTTTAGCACTTTTCATATCATAGAAGCTCAATGTCTTAGTCTACGCCTTCACTAGAGTCAAAAGTGGCCTGTAATCCCAGATTTATCCATAGTTTGGAGTAGATGAGGGGGACAGTCGCATGTGCGGAGTCACAGTTTATTTCGCTCTCAGCTCTCGGGACCCAAACATGAAACATAAATCTGGGATTATAGGCCACTTTTGACTCAAACTAAAGTGTAGACTAAGACATTGAGCTTCTATGATTTGAAAAGTGCTAAAATTTGTGTTATTTGGAGACCGCTCGAAGCATATATGCCCCGAGAACGCTAATCGCTAATCTAAAACATTTCTGGAAGTGCTATGGGTGTTTTATGACCGAAATAAGGCTCAGATTGTAAAAAACTTTAATTATCCTTTAATGGTTTTCTACGGCAAAATGTCTGTGGAAATGTCTCCACCAGCTTCATAAATCTGCCCCATCTCCAAATCTTCAACCAACAAGGTCCTAGCCTGGGAATTCCCAGGCCGCTTCCATTCGTTTCGAACTGGAAGGCGGCCTGGAAACTCGTCCAAGCGAGAGTCCCAGATTTAGGGCCCCAATCAGAGAGCGGGGGAGGTGTGGCAAGACGGTGACGCGTACCACATGACAAACGGAAGCTTGTAGTTTGAACTGACAACTGACATGATTGGCTATGGACTTACGTATACGCTCAATGATAGACATTCATAACGCCCAATAAACGGCCGTTGGCAATCACTAACCACACCTCCGCTACGGGATTTTTCGAAGCGAGTTTCCAGACCTATATCTCACTTGTGATATGGTCAGGTGTTAACCAGACTAACAAGGTCCACAAAGGATAAACATTCTTCATGAAGGATTTATCCACAACTATCAAGGGAAGAAAACTTTTTTAAAAACTTAGACAAACAACAGGACTCTCAAGTTTTGAAGTTTGGTAGGAGTGAGATTTATCTTGGGGGAGCGGGGGGGTGCGTGCACAGAAGCGCTGTGAACAGTGGCTACAGTTTTGAATTGCTTAACAAAATTTCAGCGTGAGAAATGCCATGTGTTGAACTGTGTGTGTCACTCTCAAAGTGCGAGACTTGAGAGCTGCAAACATTATTATTATTAGCAAACTGCTGAGCAAAACTAAAATTATAGTAATGAATAAAACATCAGTAACTTCAAACTTCTACAATTAAAATTAAAAATTGATCTTATGATAGATTTGTGCAGTTTAATGCGAGACATCTCTAGCGTTACTTTTGCTCAGTCGTTCACTAATAATAGTCGTTCGCCTCTTAAGTTTTCGTCTTTCTTCCCTTGATAGTTGTGGATAAATCCTTCATGAAGAATGTTTCTTTTGTGGACCTTGTTGGTTGAAGATTTGGAGTTGGAGCAGGCAGATTTATGAAGCTCTTTATCCACCAAAATTGTCGATTTGGTGATGAAGCAGATTTATGAAGCTGGTGGAGAATGCGCGAGACATTTCCAGAGACATTTTGCCATAGAAAACTTAACGCTACGCTTTGCTAGAGATGTCTCGCATTCGAACTGCACAATTCTATCCATCTATACTAATATCAATATCATGAAATCGATTTTTAATTTTAATTCTAGAAGCAGTTTACAGTTAAAATTAAATTAAATTTTATAAGTAACTTGTTAAATCAGACGATTTCAATCGATTTCATGATGTGGATATTAGCGTAGATAGATTTGTGCAGTTTAATGCGAGACATCTCTAGCGTTAGTTTTGCTCAGTCGTTCACTAATAATAGTCGTTCGCTTCTAAGTTTTCGTCTTTCTTCCCTTGATAGTTGTGGATAAATCCTTCATGAAGAATGTTTCTTTTGTGGACCTTGTTGGTTGAAGATTAGGAGATGGAGCAGGCAGATTTATGAAGCTCTTTATCCACCAAAATTGGCGATTTGGTGATGGGGCAGATTTATGAAGCTGGTGGAGAATACGTGAGAATAGAAAACCATTAACCGGAAGTCCTGCAGACCTACAGCGGGGCACGTCCAGCCGTTGTGAAAAAGATCTATTATAACTTTGCATCCAAAACAGAAGAGTTTACTGCAAGAATGTGGAGTAGCCAGTTTAGCCGCTTGACGCACACTGGACACTTTGTCTCCTGTGGCTCCACTCGAGTCCTTTCAGTGGAGCCACTAAAGACACTTTGTTTTGTCATTGGAAAAGACTTTTTATTTATGCTGCTACCAACTACCAACCGATATGTGCCGGATCATGTCACAGGATTTATTTGCGTGTACACTTCATTAATATGATTTTCAATTTAAAAAGTGTTTAAAGGTCTTGTATTAAAAGAAATGTTAGATTTGGAGCTCATTAAATTTGAGGTAAGTTCATATGTAGAGCACAATTCGTACACAAAGTAATTCCAAGTGTTTTACAGAATAAGAAAAACATTAAAATCACAATACAAACAAATCAAAAGAGAAAGAAATGAGTGAAGAGTGCGGAGCCAAACCTACTAACTTTGGTTTCTTTTTCCACTCATACATTTTTTTTTATTTTTTAAATGTGAAATGCACATTCTCGATTTGTGTATTTTTAAACATCTGAATTGGTCATAATATAGGACCTTTAAACATCAATAACAAGTCATTTTCATCATGTCCACCCTAACGTATCTCTACTTTGAGGCTGAATTATTATTAATTTTTCACCATATCAATTTGTTCAGTAAGACGTAAAAAGGGAAAAGTAATAGTGTTTTTATTCATTTCAATCAGTCAATCAATCAAACAATATTTATAAAGTGCTTTTCATACAAAAAATGCCACACAAAGCACCTATTACCAAAGCCTAATTTGTAAATAGTTTTTATTGTGCCACATTAACTTTGAAAAACCAGGACAAAAAACTCTTGTTGAATTGAAATGCTTTTTAAACAATTGTATTTTTTTTTATTTTATTTTGTTGTTTTTTTTAAATGGTGCTACAATTTATGAGAACAAAAATGTTATTACCTCTTCAAACATTGCTATTTTTACTCATTTCAGTGAATGTGCGGGAAATTAGTCACATTTCATTTTTTAAATGTTGTGTTGTTTAGATGCGTGAAAAGTCCCTCAGTCGTCCAGGTAGAATCCATGATCAAAGGAGAATCTTTGATCGTTGTGTTGTTTAGTTTTCTCATACTGTATTCGATGCTCAAACTGAGTCATGCACAGCCACTCTTGCACACGAGCCAGCATTATGTGTCGGAACTGAAAAGTGTTCTTGAACAAAATAATGTGAAATAAAAAAAGAATTGTTTGTTTAAATCAGGTTTTTAGTAGGATTGTGCCTAATCTGAACCAGACACAGGGCAACACATTCACAGGCAAGACGAAGCTGCCACAAGACCAGATAAAATGACCTTGTCAGACTTTTTTCCTTATATTTTTACATTTGCCTTGGATTAAAACGGGTTCACTTTGCCGAGTAACTCCTCTTGAGAAGCTGTAATGCCAAAAAGCTGCGCTACAATGACAACAAAACTGTAAAATTAAATAAAGCTAAAATTGTGAACTGAATTACACATTTTATTGATTAACAATCATTAAAAGTCTGTTAAAATCTCGTCGTGGACTGAATCTCGTGACATGTCTCAACTTGTAGAAATCGTGTCTTGTTCCATCTGTAGTATTTATGCGACTGTAGGCTAAATGTTTCTGACATGCTTTAAACTGCCAATTTCTTTATGGAAATGTATTGAGGATTAAATGTACAATCACTGAAGTGCTAATAACTGCAACAAATTATTATTTTTATATATTTACATAGCAAACTATGGCAAAAACTGATTAAAAAACAAAACTGTTTAATTTGCTTATAGAATAAGATAATGAAAATGATTAGTGACTTTTTGAAATGGGACATGTCTAGTCTTGCTATTGAATGTTGAGTTTTTATGGTTTGGTTTGAGGCTCTGGGATTCAAAAGTGGAATTTTTCTAGTCTCTACTTGTCTCTTTCATTCATTATGTTTAATTTTAAGTCAACAGTTTTTATTAAGTTTTAGTCAGCTAAATACAATAACAAATAAACATAACACAGCAAATATAACGACTAAAATTATTAATTATTTAGTTGACCGAATTAACACTGGCTTACACATTTTTATTTGACTAATATAAAACGGCACTAGAATTTAGTTTTCTTTATTTTATTTTCTCTTTTATTTATTTTATATATGTATATATTTTTTTGCCTGACATTACGTTGTGACGCTACGCGACATTATGTCGTGACTATTACTTTATTTGACTAATGTAAAACAGCACTACAATTTATTTTTTTATTTTTATGTTGTTTTTTTTTGCCTGACATTACGTCATGACGCATTATTTGACTAATGAAGTGCTTCTCAATTATTTTCTGCTTCTCAATTATTTTCTGGGACACCCCCCCCCAGGAAGAAAATTTTTTTCGCACCCCCCTCCCTGCGCGCGACTATTAATAGTATTATTTGTCTAGAAAATTGTTATTAGTACACCTCTGCATAACATTGTATCCTTTATTAACATTTAAACAAAAAAGAAAGAAACTTACAACAAAGACTGCACTGTCTTTTTGCATAAACTAAAAGCTCTGAAAAAAAAAAGCTCTCCTTGTGTCGCTGATGCGTCAGCATCTGTCAGACTAAAGGACATGATTCAGTGGAATATACATGTTTTTTCTGTGACAGAGGATGTTCTGCTGATGGTGAGTCTCTTCTGTATATCGTGTATTTAAAGGGATATGCCACCCCCAGGTCAAACTTGGGCATCTCCCCACAGTCCAGAGACTAAAATAAGTGGTGGAAAGCGTTTTCCTGCTCACCCAGCCATTGTCCGAGTCTGTCGCCACTGACCGCCGCGGTATCTGGTGCTCCTCCGCCTTAGACTGGAGTCTAACGTCGCCAGAGAAAGATTTCGGCCAAAAGGAATTAATTTGCTCGATGCGTTTCCCAATTACTTTCTGTGTAGTGCGCATTCATATCGAGTGCAAATAAATGTGCAAATCAACACGGAGAGCTTGACTTGGTCATTTTGGGTGGGAACTATTTTCCAGTGCGGAAGAATACAGCCGTATCACGCAGCACGCTGACAGGGGAATCCCAGTTACGCACCGGGAAGGGAGTTCCCCTGTTGCACAACGTGGTGTGTGATTCGGCCATGTTCTTCCGCACTGAAAAATAGTTCCCACCCAAAATGACCAAGGCAAGCTCTCCGTGTTGATTTGCACATTTATTTGCACTCGATATGAATGCGCACTACACACAAAGTAATTGGGAAACGCATCGAGCAAATTAATTCCTTTTGGCCGAAATCTTTCTCTGGCGACGTTAGACTCCAGTCTAAGGCTGAGGAGCTGCAGATACCGCGGCGGTCAGTGGCGACAGACTCGGACAATGGCTGGGTGAGCAGGAAAACGCTTTCCACCACTTATTTTAGTCTCTGGACTGTGGGGAGATGCCCAAATTTGACCTGGGGGTGGCATATCCCTTTAAGGTTGCCGCCCCCTGGCCCAGAGCAACAATGAGAGCGCCACTGCCACCTACTGTTGATGATGGCACTACAGAGGGCACTACAGAGGGTGGTGCGAGCGGCAGAGGACATCACTGGCAGCAGTCTCCCCTCCATCCAGGACATTTACCACAGCAGGGGTCTGCGTAAAGCACGCAGCATCACTAAGGACCATACTCATCCGGCACAAGGACTCTTCTGTCTGCTACCCTCTGGTAGACGATACAGGAGCCTGCAGCACGCACAAAAACACTCAAAGACAGATATTACCCCCAAGCTGTCAGACTACTGAACTCTGGGTAATACTCTAAATGACACTGAACTCTCAATAATACTGCACTAAACTACCTTTCATTATGCAGAATATGTTTACTGCTGCTGCTCTATATGAATATATCATGTTTGTCACTACCTCACTGTAAATTACTGTTACCTGTGCATAACCTATGTGCAATATTTATATCACACTATGTGCAATACGAAATCCACATGCAACACCTACACCACACCATATGTGAAATCTGTGAAATACTTGCACCTTATTTGATCTTGATTTAATCCTACCTGCACCTTGTACATTGTACCTTGTATTTTTTATTACATTTTATTACATATTTTATTATTTTGTTTATTATATTGTTTATTATATTGTTACGTCTTCCCCTGCACTTTTGCAACACTTTTTTTTACCATGTACTATTATTACATGTTATTAGTACTTCTTGACTATCTTAGCGAGTCAACGGTTCTTCTGATGCGTGAATGAAATGTTCTGATCCTAAACATTTCATTGCATTGTTGACCTTGTGTTGATTCTGCATATGACAAATAAACAATCTGGAATCTTGAATCTTGAATGTGCAATTACAATGACATTTACATTCTAGTACAGTACGGGCCACGCTCTTCCCCGGCATCACATCACACCCCACTATTTGAGAAGCACTGGACTAATGTAAAGCAGCACTAGAATTTATTATTTTATTCTTTTTTTCCCCTGACATTACGTCGTGACGCTTTATTTGGCTAATGTAACGCAGCACTAGAATTGATCATTTTATTTTATTCTTTTTTTTTTTTTTTTTTTGCCTGACATTACGTCTTGACGCTACCGCTTTATCAGTGACGTCAGCGCGTCGTTCCTTCCGCTGCCGGTGACTGATCGTGAAGTGCCAAAAAGAGAAGACGCGAAAAAGCAGAAGTTTCAAAAGCACCGACGGCGTTTAGTTGCCTTTTGCACTGTACTAGAAACCCCTACGAAACAAGACACCGAGGCTAACCGCAAGTCGCGCCATCCAACACTTTTCAGGTAAGTTTAAAAGCTCTAACCTACTTCTGTACCGGCATGGGAAGTGGCGGTTAGCTAGCCCTGTCACGCTAGCCGCTCGTTTTAGCACTCTTAAAAGTGTTGTATCGTCCAAACTTACAGCGATCATGAATAAAACAGGGGCTCCACTAAAGCCTCTTGACGAAAAGCACCATTTGAACCGAATAAACGCCAATCTATCTTAAATGTACGTGGTTTAAAAAGTTTGAGGCCACAGAAGCTAACGCGCTAACTTTGGCTAACGGAGTGTTTGGAGTCCAGGGCGGGGAGAGTCCACATTCCCCGTGAGACTAGCGGATTACAAAGAGTCCTACAGGAGCGACTCGTTTGGGATTTTCACTCTATATATACGAAAGATGATCTGTTTGAAAAGTGCGTTTAATGGCCCAAGTCGTATTTGCTTTAGGCCTTGCGGTTCACTGTTGTGGCTGCGCGTTTTGAACTGACAAACCCACACTTCCTTTAGCAGGACATTTTTTATATAATCTAGCTCAAAACAACAGACATTAACTTTTACTTGATGCAGTTCTTCTAAGCATTCTCAAACCTCTAATAATAGGCCTATTAATGCTCTAAATAGTGCAAAAAACAAATTAGTGCAAAAAAAAGTCCTGTACTAATGCGTAGTATAGGACTTGCACACATTTTTTTGCACTATTTTTTATTACCATTACTGTGTTTTATTACCCATACTGTGTTGTAAATATCATACTTAAATGTCTGCACTGAAGTGAGATGCTTTCAGTCTCATCTCTCAACTATACTCCAGAGTCTATTTTTAGGTCTAGTTTAAAATTATCCTAGGCCATTATTTATTTATTTATTATATTGTTCTGTTGCATGTTACTTTTTCTTGCTGTTCTTGATCTGTGCGTTGCAACACTGGAATTTCCCCACTGTGGGACTAATAAAGGCATATCTTATCTTATTGTGAGTATGTATGATGTAAATTGTACATATGAATAGTTCTATTCTATTGTATACATCTTTAATTATTAATGGTTGTTTAAAATTGATCATTTTCGTCCTGTTATTCCAGTAGTGGATTTTTTTTCTACATTCTCTTATTCACTTGTTTTTATTATTATTGCTTATCTTGTCTGCATGCACTTTTTTGTTCTAACTTTCTTTTGCACTAAACTGCCTGGAGCTAATGTGGCACGTGAATTTCTCCTGTGTGAGATCAATAAAGTCTTGTCTTATAATTAGTTCTCACGTATTAAATAGATTAGAATTATAGGTACTTTTCTAGAACTGTACTCGATTGCAATTACTTAAGCTGCTGAATGTGTACTAGTAAAAAGTACACATGATAATTTCTACTTTGCTAGTTACTTTTTAACATTTTAGGACAATTAGGATTATTAATTAGTGTTATTAAAACACAATATATTGAGACTTTTACAGTACCCGGTAACGTCTATAATTTACAAGTACATGTTAATTATACACTAGTGTAAGTAAGTACAGGTTTAAAAATCAACTTAAAGTGGAATTACTCAAAAATACTCTTTTCTTTTCACCCCTGCTACTCTTACTGCTCTGCTTAACAAAGACTTTCAGATTCAGTTAGAATGTTATTGTGTCATACACTTGGAGATACGGGCATGCCTGTGTCTCCCGATGGGTCTAAGTGTGAGCTCATCACAGCTTGTCTGGCTCCTGATGAATAATAAACATGTGAGAGGATTGGAACCATTTCACGCTAAATATTATCGGATGTACCAAACCTACTAGTACTGACTGCTTCGCCATTTTATATCTTTAGCCCTAGATGTGTGGTAGTAAAAGGGATAGTTTATGTCTGGAAAATCAGTATTTATTTATTTTTTTTTGGAAAGTTGAATAATTCTCAAAGGCTCATCTGTTGTAGTACTAGGCAGGTCAGATTGTGCTAAAACAAAGCGCTCATTAAAGCCTAACCTATGTAAGAGCGTCAGTCAGAGCAGTGCCTACAGTTAGTTTCACCCCTTTTTCAAATGTTTCTCAAATGTGGAAGACGTCTCAAATTCTCGTATCATTCCGAACAAAATATTTAACTTTCACCTGAAATGAATAAGAGTTTGGAGCTTTGATTGTTGATTCTGCTGATATTTTTCATGTAAGCTGGTGTGTTTGTTTAGACCAGTGCTTCTCAATTATTTTCTGTAACGCCCCCCCTAGGAAGAAGAAAATATTTCACGCCCCCCTTCCTGCGCGCGACTATAAATAGTATTATTTGTCTAGAAAATTGTTATGAGAACACCATTGTATCCTTTTATTAACATTAACAAAAAAAAGAAAGAAACTTACAACAAAGACTGCACTGAGGACTCAAATATTAATGTGTTTTTAATGCAGCTTTGCGCACATTTGTTTACGTTTTACAGAAATGAAACTTAAAACCACCTCATTTGCATAAGCTAAAAGCACTGAAAAAAAAAACGCTCTCTCCTTGTGCCACTGATGCGTCAGCTTCTGTCGGACTAAAGGACACGACTCAGTGGAATATACGTGTTTTTTCTGTGACAGAGGATGTTCTGTTAATGGTGAGACTGTGCGTAAATCGCATGTGAGAACGCCACTGCCAACTACTGTTGATGTGCAATTACACTTAGTTCTAGTACAGTACAGCAAAAAACATGTTTCCCAGGGTCATACGCGCGTCACCACGCCCCCCCAGGGGGGCCCGCCCCACTATTTGAGAAGCACTGGTTTAGACACGTGCGGGCCCTTTGTTTCCCTGGTTAATCCCCCCCGCCTCAGAGATGGGATAAGGTTCCAGACCCACTCATGTTTGTAGAGTTTTGTCAAAGCGTGAGGTTCTGTAACTGTAAGGTATTAATGCAGCTTCGCTTTCTGATTGAGTGAAGTTATTTCTGCTCAAACAAAACTTTACATATTGACTTTAGACGGGTGTCCATGTTAAACCGGTTTCTCTTTTTATTGACAGGGGACCGAAAATGGCTGTGAACGTGTACTCCACCTCTGTGACCAGTGAAAACCTGAGCCGCCATGAAATGCTGGAGTGGATCAACACGTCTCTGCAAATGAACTTGACCAAGATAGAACAGCTGTGCACAGGTAATTACGCTTTTTTTTTTTTTTTTTTTAAGCTCTCTGCCATGCTGTAACATTCCCTCATAAAAACATGCCTGAAGAGGTTTTACATGTCATCCATGCATGTTTTCATGCAGCTTGATGAACCTGCTTCAGTGTGCAGTAGTTTCATTAGCGGGATGCATGCTGATTGTGTTTTGATAGTGCTCTGAAGGGGGAGTGACTTGGTGCCGAGAGCAAATATATCTGTGTGATATTTAATTTGTTTTTTTAGTCTTATGTTATTTTTGGTTAAAGGAAATAAATGCTTTCAGCCTCTGCACTGGTATCTGTTGATATTTGGCATCGGCAGATACTTAAAGTCATTAGTATCCGAGTCCGTACCAGAACTGAAAAATCTGGAATGCTGCATTCTAATCATAGATATGAACATGGTGCTAGCTTTCCTGGTTTACACCAGACCATATCACAAGTGAGATATGATCTGGGAGCACCTACTGAACATCTCGTAGTGGAGGTGTGGTTTACGATCACCAACGGCCGTTTATTCGGCATTATGAATGTCTATCATTTGGCGTATACGTAGCCCAGAGCCAATCATGTCAGTTGTCAGTTCAAACTACAAACTTCCGTTTGTCACGTAGTACGCGCCACCGTCTTTCCACTAGGGGTGGGTATTGGGAAAGAAGTCATGATTCAATTCGAATCACGATTCATATGCCACGATGCGATACTATCACGATGCATCACGATACTTGAATTATTGCGATGCATTGCAGTATATTCGACATACTTCAGTGAAAATGTACCAAAAAAAGAGAATAACTTAATTATTAATAATTAATTAGTAAATTATTAATTAATAATAATCGATGCAGGATATTGTGAAAGTTAGTATCGCGATGCATTGTCATGACGATTATTTTGCACACCCCTACTTTCCACCCCTCCCCGCTCTCTGATTGGCTCCCAAAATCAGGATCCCGCGCTTAGCCTAGTTGCCAGGCTCTTTCAGATGAGAACGATCGTGCAAAGCAGCCTGGGATTTCCCAGGTTAGGTGCTAGCCATCTCGTTCCATTGAACATTTGTCACCCCTCTCTCTAACTGCTGCAGTGAGTCTCCTTATTTTAGTCTTGAAATGTTTGTGTTAACCCGCTCTACATGATCCTAGTGTTTTTATTTTGCTATTTTGTCCGTAAGCCAATTCCTATTCCAACTATGGAACTTTGCTCCAAATAAATATAAATGCTACCGTTGGTGAGCTTCATTTGACTGAACCTTAATGTTATGGGTGATGTCACACTCCCTTAGTCCACTAGTCCACTTATACTGTCTATGGTTCTTATTGATACTGGACAAATATTGGTAATGGTTCAAAAATCTAACATGGGACCTTTCCTAGGAAAAGATGTCTGTGGTGTGTTCCACTCTGTAAAATGAACTAAGCTCATGAGAAATGTTGCAGGGGAGTGTGATATTCATTGTGATCTGGACAAAACCAATGACGTGATTTGGGTGTACAGGGGACGGGAATGTGCCGTCATTTTGAAATCCATCAGCAATGTGCTAAAACATGCCTGTATATGACTTGGTCACAGTTAACATCACCGTCCGTCTGAAGCGTTCAGACTCTAGTTGACTTGCCAATGACTTGTCTTTCACATAGAAAATTGCAGTCACAAGCCAGCTGACACTGACCAACAGTTTTTCAGTTAGTCCCTCTCACCTTTTTTGTTAAAATCAAACTCCTAATCTGGAATATAAAAGCTCGTATTGATCACAGGCCCCTGAAAATGTGTTGTGTAAATAAATCCATTCTGTATTTTTTGTGAACTTAAAATCATTTTTGACAGTCTTTCCTAATGTGTGCATTGGCCATGGGAACTACTGAACATTCTGCCACAGACATACATGTAGAACACCCCCCACTGGAACAGACTATACAATTAAACACAAAAGAGCAGTTTATATTTGAGTATTTTGAATTTGCCTGCCTTTTAACTGTGACATATTTGATGTATTTCCAGACCTCTGCTGACTCGTCTTGTCTGATTCTAGGTGCTGCCTATTGCCAATTCATGGACATGCTGTTCCAGAACTGTTTGCCTCTGAAAAAAGTCAAATTCGCCGCCAAACTGGAGCACGAGTACATCCAGAACTTCAAGCTGTTGCAAGTTGCCTTTAAAAAGTGTGGGGTAGATAAGGTAAACACAAAACTGCCCAGAGACTTAAAGGAAATTACTTTGAAACTACCACAAACAAGTAGGTGTAGTAGTTTCAGAGTAATTTCATTGTTGATAGCGCCCCCTTCAGGCAGATATGACCAGAACTGAAGAAGCAGCTTTGATGAGCTGAGAAACGTATTTGACCAAATAAACTTTTGTCCAATTGACAAATTGAATTTCTCCTTTTGCCAGATCTGCCCATTTATTCAATTTCAGGTGGTTTTATAGCTCAAAAATGATGAGAAACTCCACAGATCTGACCTGTAACTTGGCCAGATTTAGTCTCAGTGATGATGGAAAGGTTTAATGCAGTACTGTGAAATATTCAGATAACGCAGGTGGCACACCCTCCACCAGAAAAGTTACACCATGGACCTTTAATATAATAAGGGGGTGTGACTTGGTGTGGAGAGTGAAGTCATTATCCATAATGCACGTCATGGATAATGACTCAAAATACATCAAAATTTCTGAAATTTGGGCTGAAATGTCCTTTTTAGATGAAAATGCTGCCTTCTGTAACAGAATAAGAAGAGGAATAGAAGCATTCCAAAGCAGCTGACTGTGATTGGTTTGTTTAAAGGGACAGTGTGTAAGATTTTTACCCATTAATTACTGAAATTGAAGATACCCATTCAAAAATACATTGTTTTCCAAGCCTTTTCACTTCCATCATGAAATCAAAGTATTCTTTTGGACTTAGATATAGTCACATAAAAGGGGGATCTTCCCCATATAGAGGCAGCCATTTTGAATACGAGAGCCGCAGAAGGACATTTGGGCTCCGCCTTCGCCTTCGGCAAGGCTCGTGGTAGCACCGGAGGCAAAGCAGCAGGCGGCTCCGGCGCGCTGCGCAAGAGAGAAGGAGAGAAGGAGAGAGGTGCGGGTGGGGTGGGGGGAGGCTCGTGGTTTTTGGGTAAACAAGCTGCTGTATCACATGTCGTATTGGATCTAACACATGTTTTGGACTAAATTGTTTTACTGGATTTTATTCGCTGGATCCTTACGGACCTATTGATACCAAGCTTGTGGTGAAATACAGAGTTTGACCTGTGCAGAGCCTTCAAAGGTAAGCTAAGTAACAAACCGGTTTGTGCTTTTCGTATAAAAGCCCCATGTGCTCAGGGAGTGATTGTTGTGCAGGGAAATGAATTGCATAGTCAAAAAGAGGAGACTGTAAGGTTTCATTTGATGTGTAGATTATCATGGTTCACAATCGGGAATGTGTGCTTTCATGCGAAAAGAAAAAAAAAACTGAACGGGAGACTGCGTTTTATTAACACCGTTGTTGTCGGCCGGGTGCGCGGCGGGTGCGCGCACGGGAGCGCGCGCGTTACGCGAGCTCTCCGCTACGGCGCGTCCGGGTGACCCTCGAGGTTTGCCGTAGCTAAAACAGGAAGTGCATAGCCACTATCCACCTATGCGCCACGAATCCTACACACTGGACCTTTAAATGTATTTTGTGTTCCGATTGGTTCAGATAGAACCTTATAACACAAAGTCAATCTTCAAAATTGCACCTGTTTTTGCTCATAAAAATCCTCAAACCTGAACTCCATAAAATGTTGATCTAGTGTACAGTAGGCATCCTCAACATAACTCAGTTTGTCAGCTGGAACATTCTAAGGGGTCGATTTGTATGTCTTGACGTGTATTTTTTTTTTTTCCAATGGACTTTTTACTCTGCATTTAAGTGATTGTGTGTCCGGTCCCTTTCTTCATCTCTTCCCTCAGAACATCCCGGTGGACAAACTGGTGAAGGGCAAGTTCCAGGACAACTTTGAGTTTGTGCAGTGGTTCAAGAAGTTCTTCGACGCCAACTACGACGGAAGCCCCTACGACCCCATCGCAGCACGCCAAGGCCAGGACTCTGTCTCCTCCACAACCCCCGCACTCACACAGAGCAAGCCCGTCAAAAAGGCCCTCAATCAAGGTACGCCATTCTGCTTTTCTGTACAACTGTCTAACTGACAGGCCAGTGACGATGCAGGCACCTCTTGCACATAGGTCAAGGTGCAGTTATTATTAGAATATAAAACTGAAGGTCTTGCCTGTGTAGAGTGACTTAAAGCTGCTGTTGCTGTATTCTTCTTGGGCATACTTGGTCTCTTTAGTTGTAAGGTTTGGGCGATGTCCCCTTTATTGGCAGTTGATGATGTTTACAGTGAATCGCGATGGACGATGATATCGTCACTAGTCCAGTGAAAAACAACATGTAACATGCTCAAGACCTTTTATTTGGAAATGTATTAGGGTGAGTAACATTCTTAACATGTTTGTGTGCTGTCCGGATGCCCTCCCGCAGCAGAGCACAGCCCTGCGCCGCTTCCTGTATCGGCTCAATAGTTTGGTTTGATCTGGATCTGTACCAAAGCTGCTCATTCAGATGAGACTGTTTACAGCGCTGTCCTGAAGTGTGTTTTCTTACCCTGTTTGCGGTCCTAATGCTGCAATGTCGGATTTCCTGACATCCTCGTACCTTTTCTGTCATCAGCTCCATCTAATTTTGTGACGAAATTATTTCCATTGTACCGTTTTGGTTAGTTTATGAAGTTAGTTGCCAGTAGGTAGGCTACAATCATGGTGGTGGGTCATCCATCGTGATGTTGGGTCATCCTGGTCCCCACCTACCTCTCTGAGCTCCTCCACCGCCACACCCCCGCCCATACCCTCCGATCAGCTGACGCCGACCTCCGCTCTCCCCCCATCAGGACTAAACACAAGACCTGGGGGGACAGGGCCTTCTCCGCTGCTGCCCAAACACATCAGAGACTCCTCTACACTCCCCATCTTCAAAAAAGCCCTAAAAACTCACCTGTTCAAAACTGCCTTTAAATAACTCCATCTCCTGTTTATCTTTCTTTCATTTGTGTTCGTTTGTGTTTGATCTATGTGAAGCATCTTTGAGTGTCATGAAAAGCGCTATACAAGTACTATGTATTATTTTTATTATCCATCACGATGGACGATGATGTATGATATCGTCCATCGGAAAAACCCTATTATTTATGTTCTACAATGGGATGTCTGTTTGGGCTTCTGTTGCTGTGTTTTGTCTTTGTGTTTAATCCTGAGACAAATTTCCCCCAATAACAGATGATCTATTCTTAACTGTGGCTCTGGGATTTCTCTGGGTTAATGTTGGTTTCATGTCTTAGGTCCTCCCAGGCCGCCTGTTGCCAAAGTAGCCCCCAAAATGGTTTCCCCCGGGTCCAGAAAACCAGTGGCAGAATCACAAGAACAGCAGGAATTACAGAATCAGGTCAGTACATGGACATTGAGAGAGAAAAATCACAAATGTAATTACAGTTAGAAAAAACATTGTTTTTATTTGTGTTCAGTTTTATTTATTTTAGTTTTTTTTATTCATATACTCAACAAAAATATGAACGCAACACTTTTGTTTTTGCTCCCATTTTTCCTGAGATGGACCCAAAGATCCAAAATTCTCTCCAGATACACAACACTACCATTTCTCTCAAACATTGTTCACAAATCTGTCCAAATGTGTGACAGCGAGCACCTCTGCCCTGCCGAGACAATCAATCAATCAATCAAACATTTATAAGGCGCTTTTCATACATTTTTACAATCCACCCCACCTCACAGGTGCGCCACATCAAGATGCCGATCCGACATCATGACCAGTGCACAGGTGCGCCCCAGACTGCCCACAATAAAAGGCCACCCCGAAATGTGCTTTTTTTTGCTTTATTGGGGGTCTGGGGACTCAGAACCAGTCAGTATCTGGTGTGACCACCATTTGCCTCATGCAGTGCAACACATCTTCTTCACATAGAGTTTATCAGATTGTCAGTTGTGGCCTGTGGAATGTTGGTCCACTCCTCTTCAAAGGCTGTTATGGACGAAGAACACAGGTGCATTTTATTGATGGCATTTTGAATGCACAGAGATACCGTGATGAGATCCTGAGGCCCATTGTTGTGCCATACATCCATGAACATCACCTCATGTTTCAGCAAGATAATGCACGGCCCCATGTTGCAAGGATCTGTACACAATTCTTGGAAGCTGAAAATGTCCCAGTTCTTGCATGGCCAGCATACTCACCGGACATGTCACCCATTGAGCATGTTTGGGATGTGCTAGACCGGCGTATACGACAGCGTGTACCAGCTCCCACTAATATCCAGCAACTTCGCACAAGAAGAGGAGTGGACCAACATTCCACAGGCCACAACTGACAATCTGATAAACTCTATGTGAAGAAGATGTGTTGCACTGCATGAGGCAAATGGTGGTCACACCAGATACTGACTGGTTCTGAGTCCCCAGACCCCCAATAAAGCAAAAAAAAATGCACATTTCGGGGTGGCCTTTTATTGTGGGCAGTCTGGGGCGCACCTGTGCACTGGTCATGATGTCGGATCGGCATCTTGATGTGGCGCACCTGTGAGGTGGGGTGGATTGTCTCGGTGGGGCAGAGGTGCTCGCTGTCACACATTTGGACAGATTTGTGAACAATGTTTGAGAGAAATGGTAGTGTTGTGTATCTGGAGTGAATTTTAGATCTTTGGGTCCATCTCAGGAAAAATGGGAGCAAAAACAAAAGTGTTGCGCTTATATTTTTGTTGAGTGTAATTCATCATTTATTTATTCTTTTGTTGGTCATTTTAATATTTTTGCAGCCCTCATGTATATGCCCAACAAAATACAGTGTCATCTTAAAGAAAACTCTACACACACGTTTCAAAATGCATACGATTCTTGTATTTTATCTGCTCATATTTATGTCTTAAATGTTATTACCCCTGAACTCCAGAAATCTGGTGGATATGTTGTGTTTGGAGAATATATACTTCTCAAAAGAATAAATGGGAACACATTGATCTAATATGTGATGTCTTGCCCATTTAAAAATATCCCCAGGGTTTGCAGAGTAACTTAAAGGTGCACTGTGTCACTTTTCTGGTGGAGGGTCCATCAAATGCTTTTCTTCAAGTAGATGTTGTTATTGTATATACTTGTTTGGAAAGTCTCACAGTATGGCATTAAACCTTTCTACCTTCATGGAGACTAAACCAGACCAGGTTACAAGTCGGATCTATGGAGAGGCAGCCCCGGTCCCTCACAGTGCCCGTTACTCTAGTTACTTCTTGTAAGGGCCCGTCCACACGACAAAAACGGAGAAGTCTGTATTTGGCCTTTTGTCCACACGGGGCCGGCGTTTTGGGGGGGGTGAAATCTGTGTTTTTTGAAACCAGGTTCCAGAGTTGAGAAATCTGACAGCGCCGGGGTCGCGTTGTCGTGTGGACGAGCAAAACGCAGCTTTTGGAAAACAATGACCTCATGATGCTTGTTTGTGGAAGAGAAAGAGAAACTTTATCCGCATGCGCTTGTTGTAGTATTGCATTTCCTGTTTACAGCGCCACATATTGGTGTGGTGTATGTATTACATCGTTTTCACTCAGCTCCGTTTTCATCTGGACGCGAATATTTACTGATCTGACATGTTTGGACACAATTTTTTTTCAACCCACATTTTAAAAAATCCAGGAGCGTTGTCGTGTGGACGTAGCCCAAGTCTTGTTATTTGGATTGTTTATTATTTTTTACTATTAAAAAAAACAAAACAAAAACAACTATACTCTAGTAATTACTAGGGTTAGGCTTTTCTAAAACAAAAAATGATGTTCAAACATTTGCCATTTTGGAGGTAGCTAAAGACAAAAGTGCATAAGATTTATTTTAAACATTTATTTATTAATATTAAATTATTAAGATGCGTGAAAAGTCCCTCAGTCGTCCAGGTAGAATCCATGATAACAGGAGAAGTTCAATTTGTCAACTGGACAAAGTTTGTTTGGTTGAAAACGTTTCGCCGCTCATCCGAGAGGCTTCGTCAGCTCTAATAAGAATACTGGTAAGACACTTGCTTATATCTTGCTGTAGGGAGGAGCTACCTAGCTAACTACTTTCCGGAACTATCTCATTGGTTTCTGTCTTTTGTTTCTCTGGCGTCTAGCTAACGATCCCTATTCATCCCTACACGACTGTTTTTCACACCTCTGGACCTGACCTGGCTAGCCCTATTGTTTCCCTGTTTGTTTGATCTAGGCTTAAGAATGGAATTATAGATGGGAGACAAATTATGTCTGACTCCACCATTTCTGTTCAGAGAAGGATTCTCTTTTTTGACAAAAATAGCCTCTTTAACTCCCCTCTCAAACCAGTTCTTTTCCCTGGCTAAGATCTGAACCTCACTGTCCTCAAAAGAATGTCCCGTGGCTTCTCGGTGAAGATGTACGGCAGAAGCCGGTCCACTCTGGCACGCCCACCTGTGTTGGTACATCCTCTTGTGAAGTGGCTGTTTTGTTTCTCCAGTGTAGCGCTCACTGCAGTCTTCACTACACTGAATGGAGTAGACCACATTGTTTTGTTTGTGGCTCGGTGTTTTGTCCTTTGGGTGGACCAGTTTTTGTCTTAAAGTGTTTGTGGGTTTGAAATAATAAACTGGGATTTCATATTTTATATAAGTGTCTTACCAGTATTCTTATTAGAGCTGACGAAGCCTCTCAGATGAGCGGCGAAACATTTTCAACCAAACAAACTTTGTCCAGTTGACAAATTGAACTTCTCCTTGTATTATTAAATATTTAATTATTAATTAATTAATAATAATTGATTTTTGGCATCAAGAATCGATGCAGTATATTGTGAAAGTATCGCAATGCTTTGTCATGACCATTATTTTGCACACCCCTAGTAATTACTATTATTTAGTGTTTTATGTTCGCACCTCATCACCGAGACAAGTTCCTAGTTTTGTGAATTGTGTTCACTTGACAATAGTAATAAAAGTCTGTCTGATTCTGAAATAAGGAGTAAACCTGAGCGAGGCTTCAGGAGCAGACATCAGATAAATCAAACTTTATCGGTCTCAGTGAGGAGTTTAGATCCTCTCTCCTCCCTGTGTCTCCTCTGTGGGCGGGACTCTCCTCTCCTCCCTGTGTCTCCTCTGTGGGCGGGACTCTCCTCCCTGTGTCTCCTCTGTGGGCGGGACTCTCCTCTCCTCCCTGTGTCTCCTCTGTGGGCGGGACTCTCCTCCCTGTGTCTCCTCTGTGGGCGGGACTCTCCTCCCTGTGTCTCCTCTGTGGGCGGGACTTTCCTCTCCTCCCTGTGTCTCCTCTGTGGGCGGGACTCTCCTCCCTGTGTCTCCTCTGTGGGCGGGACTCTCCACTCCTCCCTGTGTCTCCTCTGTGGGCGGGACTCTCCTCCCTGTGTCTCCTCTGTGGGCGGGACTCTCCTCTCCTCCCTGTGTCTCCTCTGTGGGCGGGACTCTCCTCTCCTCCCTGTGTCTCCTCTGTGGGCGGGACTTTCCTCTCCTCCCTGTGTCTCCTCTGTGGGCGGGACTCTCCTCCCTGTGTCTCCTCTGTGGGCGGGACTTTCCTCTCCTCCCTGTGTCTCCTCTGTGGGCGGGACTCTCCTCCCTGTGTCTCCTCTGTGGGCGGGACTCTCCTCCCTGTGTCTCCTCTGTGGGCGGGACTTTCCTCTCCTCCCTGTGTCTCCTCTGTGGGCGGGACTCTCCTCCCTGTGTCTCCTCTGTGGGCGGGACTTCCTCACACACTTCCTGCAGAATCGAGAGGAATCACTCTTGATTGGTCACTCACTTGTGGAACCGAAAGCCCATTACTGGAGTTTTGACTGGTGGTTTACGTTTAGTTTGAGCCACCTCTCGTCCTCATGAAACCAGCTGTGACTATACTTGTTCTTTCTCCAGGTTAGTGAACTCAAAGCGACCATCGCCGACATGGAGAAGGAGAGAGACTTTTACTTTAATAAACTGAGGAGCATCGAGATGCTGTGTCAGGAGCAGGGAGAGGACGACCCCACGCTGAGGCAGATCATCGACATCCTCTACGCCACAGACGTAAGTGCACTGATGATAATAGGCTATAGGCTCATGGACGGGTTCAGTGGTGGAAAGTAACATGAACTGTGGAAATGGACATGGCTAACCCGCTAACCGCCATGTT
Organism: Paratrypauchen microcephalus; assembly: GCA_036785185.1. Classification (NCBI taxonomy): domain Eukaryota; kingdom Metazoa; phylum Chordata; class Actinopteri; order Gobiiformes; family Gobiidae; genus Paratrypauchen; species Paratrypauchen microcephalus. The sequence continues at coordinate 2,434,690 of JAVJIX010000140.1, forward strand.
CTAAACAAGAAGGGAACATGGAGACACTTCTGTTTCTAATTCACTTTACATTGGAAAAGAGTCACCGCTCTTTCTATAACCGCTGCTGTGAGCTTTGTCATTTTAGTCGTAAATGTTCACATTTGCTCCTCAAACTGCTCACCTTGTTTGACTGGAGCCGAACGCTGTGGTCACACTTCCTTAGTCCATTTGTTTAAGTCATTTTATACAGCACTATTCACCCATTCGCACATTCACACACCAGTGTACGCAGACACTTGGGGCGAGGGGGGTTAAATGTCTTGCCCAAGGACACGTGGATTAGTGGATCAGACTGTTCAACCAATGATTATGTCGAGAGTGGGATTCAAACCTTCTGATCAGCGGACAAATCTCTAACCAACTGAGCTACTGCTGCATTTCTCCAGTCTGTGAAAGGGAACTACGTACAACTGTACTTTTTACTTTTCCTTCACTGCCTGTGAGAGCAGACGTGTGCACTTTCTACTCCACTACGTTTTTGAACAGGACTGAAAAGTAAAAAATACTTTTCATATGATTTTTAGGGGTTATTTGACCATGTTTGTGGCAACATTCTGAGTAAAAGTTAAGTTTAAGCAAACAGAAATATCCATCTTCTGCTTTTCCATTTCTTGGTTGCGGGGGCAGCAGTACAAGCACATCTGCCCAGAACATAATGCACCAGCCCCCATGAATCCTCCCACAGGTGGTGGGTCCACGGGAGAACAAAAATAAATACACAAAATTCATGAGAAAATTAAGAAATTGATTCATATTTCAATGTGTAACAAAACTTTATCGAAAGATTCTGTGAATGACGTGTACTTTTAGAGTAACATTTTTAAACGGGCACTTTAATACTTCAGTATCTTTTTTTTTTCTCATGTGATACTTTTGAGTACATTTTGTTTCTGTACTTTACCTTAACAAAACTGAGTCATTCATCCACCACTGGACATGTCCATGTTGTCTCTCGTTCACCTGTAGAATTAGAATATGAGCAGTTTATAAAACTCAAACTATTCCACACAATCTGACCTTTAAGTTGACCTTCTCTGTCCGGTGCCTTTGACCTTTTCTCTGTCCTGTGTTTGGACCTGGTAGAAGCCGCTGGTAGAAGCCGCTGGTAGAAGCCGCTGCAGCCCGTTAACAGCTGCCAGAGCCTTGTTGAATTCCTGTTCAGTAACAACCCTGTAGAGGTCCATGCTTCTCTGCAGACTGAGCGTGTGTTTCACAGTGCGTGACTAATGCACATGGTTTCAAACGCAACTGGCGTCTAGTTCAGTGTTTGGACCACTAAATGAAATTTAAACTAAACTAAAATAGAATCAGTCTGTTCTCAGAGCAAATCACATAGGCAGCATTGTCATGTCTGTGAGTTTAAATAAACTTCTGTTCTTCTGACATATTATTATTATTATTATTATTATACATTTTATTTATATACTTTATTCCACCAGTCAAAGACCTGGACACGTCTTCATTCAGCGTTTTTCTGTTTATATCCTACTTTATACATTCTACGTGCATACTGAGGACATCGGATATATGAAGCAAGACGTATGGAATTATGTAACAAAGAAAAAAAGTTATATTATAGTACAATATTGGAGTAAAACTGGAATGCCAAACTGGACACACACATCTTTTAGTGTGATGATGCAGCAGCCCACGAGAATGATGCTGTATCGAGATCACCAAGAGGATTTTCTGATCTATTTTACTAAATAATTTAGTCACAGCTGCAGTTTTATTGCTTGTTCAGAGGAAGGAAACTCCTTGATGAGACACATTTGACATTTTAACTGTTTTGATGATTAAAATGTTTGTTTCATATGAACTTTACAGGAAGTGGTTTAACAAAGACTTTTAGTATCACAGCCAAGATTTAGCCTTTTATTTTTGACTGAACCGTATCAGCCCGATTTGAAATGTATCAAATCAAAGTGCACTGTATCGAGATGTGTATCGTATCGGCAACTTCTCAGTGATACCCGGCCCTATTCTACGCAAGTGGACAGAGGACATATTCATAAGCAATATTTTTTCTTCCTTGTTATCCCGAGATAATTCGAGATCTCGAGAAAACAAAACGATTATTCCGAGATCTCGAGAAAACAACTGAAACGTCGACCTCCACGTTGTGACAGTTTGACTTTGGGGCTGTTTCTCATTCTGAACAGACGTGTTTTTGGTCATTAGAATGTCTGGAATAATAATCGATCAGCTGATAAGGCAATATATTGATCAGGGGTTGACACAGGGGGAGATTGCATTACATCTTTTAATTCGGGATCATTTCAAGATTCGTCCGCGGCGCCTCCACAGAAGACTGGCCCGGCTTCATCTTTACCGACGGAGATGGTGTTTTCTTGAGATCTCCAATTGTGTCGTTTTTTCGAGATCTGGAGTTAATTTTCTCGTTATTAAGGTGGAAAATGATCATTACGAAGATGGCCTCTGTCGGCTTCCGTACTATTCTTCAGTAAAACCTCTTGCATATTAAACTGACAGTAATTTAAAGTTATTCTCTCGATCTACTATAAAAGTGCTGTACCTGCAACTTTATTTATAAAGCAAAAAAAACCTACAGTATTAAAACACACTGAATAAAATAACAAAACAGTAGAAAATGGAAATAATATCAACATCTCAAAGTGTGTCAAAGGCCAAACGGTCTTAAAAACATGAAACTGTAAAGCTAACCCCTACTAGCATGCTAAAGCGTATTTCCTGATTTGCAGTGCTACATATTATAACCATTTTAACGTTTATCGGTTTATCTTTCTGTGTCCAGGAGGGCTTCGTCATACCTGGAGCCGACGAGCAGGATGATCCAGAGCAGGAGGAGTTTTAATTCTTAAAAAAAAAAACAGTTTAACCAGTATCAGTTTTTTTACTCTCTCCTCAAGTAAAGACTGTCCCAACGCAATTCAAAAATCCACTCCCGACTAGCGGCCCCAAAATCTCCACCCGCCATACTCCACCTGCCGTTATGTGGAGTCGCCTTCTTCTTTACAGTCGTACAATACAAGTCTGGTTTTTTTTTGTTTTTTCCATCGCCAACACTGTGGACGGGGTTTTCTAGTTTTGGAGGCGGACTCCGGTGTGGTAACGCGTTTAACTTTGTGTGTGTGTGTGTGTGTGTGTGACTGGATTTGTCCCAAGAAAAAAAAAAAAAGAGTTTCCCAACAGAAGTTTATATTCTTGAAATGCCGCAGCTGCCGGCGTCGCATTCATTCCCCATTAGCACTTGGCGTCTTGGCGATGAAATCTGGTTAGCGTAATTTTACACCAGCGGTCGGTCGGGTTTGCGTTGAATTATTTATGACTTGGCAAGTATTTCGTTCAAATTCCAAGTTGCGTTTATGACATTTTTTCACGGTATTTCATATCTTGACAACGTTTCTCGCCTACCACAGTCATGGCGACCGTCCAGAATGTTCCACAGTATGTCATGTCTAGGCGACGTCCGCGGGTCAAGGGTCAAGGGTATGTGTCGGGACTGTGGAGAGGCGAGGCTGCTCGTGGTAAGAATCCATGTTTTGTAAGATACTGTTTTTAGCAATAAGCGCCTGTTACTGAATAAATGCAAGATGCAGAGGTTTAAAGTAGGGACGCACCGATACAATACTGGTATCAGGTATCGGTCCTGATATTGAACATTTTGGTGATCGGAGATATCATTTCAACCACTTCTGGTCTATGAGTTGGTGTAATACGGCGATATTTTACTGGCCAAAAACGTCTCACAAAGCTGCATAAGCGGTTCGGTATCGTAACAGAAAAAGCTGGCTCGGTGCATCCCTAGTTTAATGCCATACTGCGGAACGTTCCAGAGAAATTACATCTCCGTGGAGACGAGCAGGTAGCAGACCTCGACAGAGCACAATATTTACAAAGGGAATGAGTCCGATTCACTCCATGCAGTTGAAGTTTTAGCAGCGCACGTTCACTCCCTGATTTTGAACAGAAAAGCTTTAGTCTGAGGCACTTGCACTGTCTACACCAGCGGTCCTTAATACGCACCAATGAACCCATCTCTGCGGTACACTGTGATCTTTGCCTTGTTCAAACACAATATTGATGTCCCACTCGGCTGTATACTGCCTCTGAACAATTTGAATTCTCTATTAAAAAAAAAAACATTTTAACAGTAAAATGTGTTTGTGTACACAGCTCTTCTGCAATGGCCTTATTCATAACCTGTTTTCTCTTTTTATTCTATATTCTTTCATATTTTGGGCAAATGTTTGTATTGTAACTTTAAATATGTTAAAATAAACAAGTATTTGGACAACTGTAATTTTCTTTGTGAATATATTGCCAAAATTTACACATTTGACATAAATTTGCAGGTGGATTTGGTTGACTTGAAGAAAAGGTAAAATTCTAATTTTTTTCCAGTTAATTATTTACATAACTCACCCTTTAAACCCTTAAAGGTCCTTTTTATTACACAAAATTGACTTGAGTAATCCTTTATCCTTAGTCTGTCAACGTTTCCAAATCTTGAAATGCTCCATTCCATCTTGTGATGTCATGTAGTGGTCATTTTGACAGCTCCTTTTACCTTTTGGTCAGTGGAGATTGGCAATTTCAGGTCTCAAATCATCCGGATTATTCTAGTGTAGGTGTATGGACTTTAAAAACACAGTGGAGCACTTCCTGTATTACCACATGACATCATAAGGTGGAACAGGCTGGGTGTTTCTCCAGGATCCTCGGCTTTTGAACCACTTTGGACAGATCCACATCATCTTGTCTTCATGTGGTGGTCCAGTTCCCCCAAAGCCCCAAGGACACACCTGTGGATCCTTGGCCTCCTTGGAGCGCACCACATTGCCCACAATGCACTGCAACTTTGTGTTTTTACAAACTCTATTTAACGCACGCCACAGGCAAAAAAAACTTGTGTCCTTAGGCAAGACACTTCACTCACATCTATGAAGGTGGAGTGTGAGTGTTGGAGGTGGTCGGAGGGGCTGATGGCGCAGATTGGCAGCCTCGCTTCTGTCAGTCTGCCCCAGGGCAGCTGTGGCTTCAAAAGTATCTTCCACCACAGAGTGTGGAGTGAATGAACAATGAAGTGTAAAGCGCTTTAGGTGTCATGAAAGGTGCTATATAAATGCAGTTATTATTAAGCAGTAAAATGCATTTTAAGAAAAATTAATTATTCAATAAAATATATATATCTTTTTTTATTTTAGCCAGATTGCTGCAGATAACACTATTATCTGATAAATGAATTAAAATCAGGACAAAAGAAGGAATTGGGATTACAATGAGTCGAAATGTGCATTTATTTATGAATTATCAGCCTAAATAAATCTAACATGATTCACTCAGCCTTTTTTACTCACATGTTTTAATGACACATAAAAACACATCTGAACACTTTACATTTGTAGAAACATTGATGTTGATTAAAAGTCAAACTTGATTGCGTTTGGTCTCATCACGTGACACGGCCTCTGGAGCCTGTGCACGTGCGCACGTGAGCTGTGAGAGTGGGCTCAGGATCCTGGGAGAAAAACCCACTTTTATCTTTGTTTTATCTTTGAGAGAAGAACTCGGCCTAAACATGCAGGTTCTGTGTGTTGAACATGTGAAGAAAAAAATGTGATGAGGAAAAAACATAACAGCAGAAAATGGAGTCATACTGGCCCTTTAAGGCGAGACACAGGAAAATATCTTCAATTTAAAACTTGTGTAGTTTACAGTAATGTGACGTCATCTGAAATCCAGTATTGGCCACTAGGTGGTGCTAGAAGCGAACTATTGGATCACCTTTGGGCAGGATCACAGATATAAGATAAGATAAGATATGCCTTTATTAGTCCCTCAGTGGGGAAATTCCAGTGTTGCAACGCACAGATCAAGAAAAGCACGAAAAAGTAACGTCGGCCTCTGCGCGTCCTCCGTACCAGCTCCTCCGCACATAGCAACGCACATAGCAACGGTGAAAAAGTTAAAATCCAGGGAAAATAGAGGTTGAAATGGAGCAGAAACATCGCGTATATGAAGCCCTTAGCCTTATACACATAATCTTCAAAGTGTGCAAACGAACAAGCAGGTAAGAGCAGAAAAAAAGTTGGAAAATAAGGGAGCGCGTTGCAACCAGCTCCGGCTCTCGCCAGAATAGAAAAGAAAAGAATGCCTTTTATTGTCACTATTCATATGTACAATTTGCATCATACGTACTGACAATGAGTTTGAAAACATCTCACTTCAGTGCAGACATTTAAGTACAATATTTTCAACACAGGATATTTACAACACAGTATAGAAGAAAAAAAGTGCAAAAAAAAAAAACACCACACATATATACACACACTAGAAAGTCTCTACATTGTAGAGGGAGCTGTTACAGAGAACTCAGTTTAGCAGATTGTTCTGTATTAAATATTGTCATCAAGCTATAGCACAGTGTTCAGTACTGCACCACAGGATATTACACAGTCATCAGGTAACAACAGGACAACTGCACTTACTAGACACAAATTATCCAAACATATAACATGATGACATTTGAGAACTTTGTAAATTTTACATTTTTAAAAGCCATTTTTAAGTGCCTTAATGGCCTTGCTCCTAAAGAAATGTGCAATTTAGTGCAAAAGTATAGAAATGAAGGAGTAAGGACAAGAGCTGGAGTGATTGGGAACTGCAAAGTCAAAAGATGTTGGACGACTCTGGGTCAGTCGGCTTTTCTCAGTAAAAGCATCACATCTGTGGAACTCTCTGCCACTGGAGCTGAAGTCACATTCGGACATTAGACTTTTCTCCACAAAATTGAAAAGCTCAAAGAGAATCAACAGTGTGAACACTGAGCTGCCCTTGTGTACAGTGGACAATCATGGACAATCTTTTATGTGTGTGTTTTTTATGCTTTTTATTAACTGTTCTCCCCCTTTTTATTAACTGTTTTTATTAACCCCCTTTTTTATTAACTGCTTTTATTAACTGTTCTCCCCCTTTTTATTAACTGCTTTTATTAACTGTTCTCCCCCTACACATTAAAAGCCTATAAGCCTTATGTGCATAGACATCGGTGACCTGTTGGTGGCAATGGCCGTTTCCTAATTCAGCGACGGCACGCTTGTGAGTGTGCACTCGGTCTGTCGTCGAGACGGCGCACACTCGCTCTGTCCTTAGTGCACTACGTTTCTCACATGGGCGTCTGCGAAATGGAACAGGTCCCGCCTCAGCTCAATGAGCCGGGTGGTCTGCTCCTTGTTCCCTAAAGACAAAAATATTATACTATTGCGACTAGTAATACTTGGAATTGGGACATGGCCAATGTTCCCCCTAATTTTTAATGTGTCTGAGCAAACACATAACTCCACATCCGAAATGAACCCCCCCCCACCCCCCCCCCCCCGCGCGGCTCGCACTTTACAGATATATAAAAAAAAAAAAAATGACCCCGCGGCTGAATAAAAAGCTCTTTCATCCCTGATTTACAGTGCGCTGCATAAGTTTTCTTGTGCGCTGAGAATGTGCGAGCAGTGCGCAGCTTAGAGTAAACGCTGGACATGGCGACACTGTAGAATATCCAGCATTACAACAGCAAAGGAAATATAGAAGTGTAAGGGGAAAAGCATGTGAACGGTAATACAGGTGCCGTGAACTATGCCGTTACGGCTGCCGTCACACATGTTTAGCGTAGTTTATGAAGAGTTTCATGTAGCATAGTTGTAGGTGAGGTGAACCAGTACGTATATTTTATAGTGACGTCGCAACTCTCACATGTGGATGTCGCTGGCGAGTCGGTCTTTGTAGTCATATATCCTCCCGCGCTGTGCATGCTGGGGCTTTTAAGTGTGCGAAGCGTGCATGTTTGCACGCTTGGTCCACGCCCCGATTTCCATGGAAACGACGGCGCCGTTCAGGGCTCGTCTTGACGGTGCAGGGGGAAAAAAACGAATGGAACGGCGCTTGTCGCGCCGGATATGACGCACATCCCGTTCCAAGGACTCTCACAAGTGTGCCGTCGGTGAATTGGGAAACGGCCAATGTTTAATGTACTGTCCCTGTCAAATAAAATAAAATAAAAAAAGACAAACTTACAAAAAAAATTATGATAGATAAATTACAGTTTTTATTACAGTGGTCCCTCGCTCTATCGCGGTTCACTTTTTTTATAGTGTAACTTTTTTTTTTTTTTATAGTGTAACATTGTGTTCTGCGTCCTGATTGGCTAAGAGACTAGACCAGGACTAAACGTGGACTAAACCAGGTCTAGACCAGGTCTAAACCAGGATTAAATCACTCTGTGCAGCTCTTGCGTTCGTTTGTGCGAGTTCGGTTTGTGGCTCGGGCTGACAGGACGCGGTCCGGGTGCCACGGTTCGATCTCGTGCTCGCAGCCCCGGTGTACGCGCGGCCCCGCGGCGGTCGTGATGTTCTGTCACGGATTTATCCACGATGAGGGGTGCACGTGTCGCGCACTTCTCCAAGGGGTTGGTGCGCGTCTCGTCCCGGGACGTGGCAGGGCTCCTCCGGCGGGGCTTCCAGGGCCATGTCTCCCCCCACACGTCACTATTAATACATTTTGTTGAAAATCTACAAAAGTTTGAGTGTTTAAATGAGAGAGAAATGTGAGAAAAGGTTAATTCCAGTCTGAGAAAAGTGTATAATGTGTGTGGTGAGGCGTTTACAGCCTTAAAACATGTAGAATAATTGTAAAATATAAAGTTGTCCTACTTCGCGGATTTCTCTTATTGCGGGTTATTTCTGGAACATAACCCCCGCGACCTAACCCTAACCTAGGGTTAGGGTTAACCTAACCCTAACCTAACCCTAGACCTGGTTTAGTTCTGGTCTAGACCTGGTCTAGACCTGGTCTAGACCTGGTTTAGTTCTGGTCTAGACCTGGTTTAGACCTGGTTTAGACCTGGTTTAGACCTGGTCTAGACCTGGTTTAGTTCTGGTCTAGACCTGGTTTAGACATGGTCTAGACCTGGTCTAGACCTGGTTTAGTTCTGGTCTAGACCTGGTTTAGACCTGGTCTAGACCTGGTCTAGACCTGGTTTAGTTCTGGTCTAGACCTGGTTTAGACCTGGTTTAGAACTGGTCTAGACCTGGTTTAGTCCACGTTTAGTCCTGGTCTAGTCTCTTAGCCAATCAGGACGCAGAACACAATGTTACACTATAAAAAAATGTTACACTATTAAAAAAAATTGAAAAAAAAAAAAATTGAAAAAAAAAAAAAAATCCACGAAACAGCGAGGGCGCGAACAGTGAACGACAATAGAGCGAGGGTTCACTGTAAAGCGGATTTGGATATCTTGAAAAGTGCTATACAATTATTAAGATTAAGATTCAAAGCTTTTATTGTCATATGCACAGTAAAGAAACACGTTTCCCTGTATAATGAAATTCTTAATTTGCTGCCCACACTGGATGCCAAGAGCATGCAAAAAATGTAAATACATAAATAAGATAAAGAAAAGCATATATATATATATATATATATATATAATATTATATATAATAATATTATATATAATAATATATATATATATATATAAATTTTGCACAAAATTCAAGAATGCCAAAAAGGAATTTAAATAATCTGTATTAAAAAATCTTTAAAAATGGCTCGACAGCACCCCCTGGAAAATGAAAATACATTGTGCCTATGGCTAAACCCGAAAAATGAACTTTGTCATAGACAAATGAAATTCAGATGGTGGATAGGTCATGTTCTGAACCAAAAAATATATCACGCCGTTGCTAGGCGACCCAACAGAAACAGAAAATAATCCACGCATACTTTGGCCAAATTCACTCAAACTTTTATCATTGGTGGACACCCCGGCCTTGAACAGATTGATATAAGAAAATCTAAAATGGGTGCTATAGCGCCACCTAGCAAGATTGCATGGAAGTGCAAAATTGTACTTTGTCGTAGACATACTAAATTTGGTACACACATTCGGGACAGGGTCTCGATAAAAAAACTCAATGACACATCCACACCATCTCCCATCGTGTTTCCATGGCAACAGGCCAAACATCTGTCATTGCCATTAGGATGCTCTGCAAAAACTTTGGCGTAATCAAACCAAATTTGATACACAGATGTATCATGGGAAGAAGAACAAAATGTATATTACGCCATGTGGCCTAGTGGCAAAGGTGCCACTTCCTGTCAAACTTCGACGAGTGATAATTCACTCATACTTTGGCCGATTTCACTCAAACTTTAATCGTTGGTGGTAAAAGGAGAAATTCAATTTGTCACCTGGACAAAATTTATTTGGTCGAAAACGTTTCGCAGCTCATCTGAGTTGCTTCGTCAGTTCTGGTTAGAGTGCTGGTGGACACTGCTTATATCTAGCTGCAGGGAGGAGCTAACTGCAGAAACCAGGGACAAACCAGGGACTGCAGATGGAAATTAGCTTTGTAGCTATACTCTGGTGCAGAACATCTCTGTCTTTGTACATAATGTCTCTGTACATTGTCCCTTCAAATAAAGACTAAACTAAACTAAACTACAATGAAATTAGTCTGAAACTATCCCACCTTTTTGTTATCAGTTTCTGTCTTTTGTTTTAAGTTTCTCTCTGGCGTCTAGTTTAGCATACCCATTCAAACCCTAACGGCTGTTTTCACACCTCTAGACCTGACCTGGCTAGCCCCCTTGTTTCCTTTGTTTGTTTTGATTTAGGTTTGAGAATGGAATTATATATGGGAGACAAATTATGTCTGACTCCCCCATTCCTGTTTAAAGAAGGATTTTCTTTTTTGACAAAAATAGCCTCTTTAACTCCCCTCCAAAACCAGTTCTTTTCCCGGGCTAAGATCTGAACCTCACTGTCCTCAAATGCGTGGCCCGTGGCTTCTAGGTGAAGATATACGGCAGATGACGGTCCACTCTGGCACGCCCGTCTGTGTTGGTACATCCTCTTGTGAAGTGGCTGTTTTGTTTCTCCAGTGTAGCGCTCACTGCAGTCTTCACTACACTGAATGGAGTAGACCACATTGCTTTGTTTGTGGCTCGGTGTTTTGTCCTTTGGGTGGACGAGTTTTTGTCTTAAAGTGTTTGTGAGTTTGAAATAAACTGGGATTTCATATTGCCTGAAAATCCTCTGTAGTTTTTCAGAAACACCGGCCAGGTAAGGAATCGCTACACCTTTCCTCCTGGGTTTGGATTCTCTGTTGTCTTGTTTCTTGTCCTTGTCTCTCTTGGTTTTGTTGACAGCCCATTTAGGATCTCCACAAACAGAGAGGGCTTCCTGCACATGTTGTTCTTCTTTCTCCTTACCCTCTGTGCTTGTAGGAACCACTTGGGCCCTGTGTTGTAATGCCCGAATAACCCCCAATTTGTGCTGTGGTGGGTGGTGTGAATCAAAAAGCAGGTATTGGTCTGTGTGTGTGGGCTTCCTGAAGACTTCTACTTGGAGTCGCCGGTCTCCTCCTATCGTTACTGCACAATCTAAGAACGCCAATGTGTTATCCTTGGCATCTTCACGGGTGAATTTGATGTTCGGATCTACAGAATTGATATGTGCAGTAAAAGGTTCCAAACCTTGAATTTTGATTTTTGAAAAATTATCATCAACATAGCGATACCAATGTATGGGTGGAGTGCCTGGATATGAGGCCAAAGCACTCTGTTCAAATTGTTCCATGTATAAATTAGCCATGATAGGGGAGACCGGTGAGCCCATCGCACAGCCGTGGATCTGCCTGTAGAAGTTCCCTCTGAACTGGAAATAGGTGGTAGTCAGACAAATTTCCAGCAGTTGGATTTGGTCAGGTGAAAATTTGGTTCTCTCTTCTAGCTTGGTATCCTGTAGTAGTCTCTTTCTCGCTGCTTCGACCGCTACAGCTGTGGGGATACAAGTGAAAAGAGAGGTCACATCAAAGGAAACCATTGTCTCATCCCGATTAAAACTGGAGAAACTTAACTTTGTTTACAAATTCGGCTGTGTTCTCAATATGCTGCTCTGTGTTACCCAACAAAGAAGCCAAGATGGTTTTTAGGTGTTTGGCCACATTGTATGTGATGGAGTCAACGCTACATACAATGGGTCTGAGTGGTACTCCTTGTTTGTGAATCTTAGGCAGGCCATAGATGCACGGGATAGCGTCACCAGGGTACAGTCTGTAATACAGCTGTCGATCAATGACTTCTTCCTTCACCAGCTTCTGCAAGCAATCAATGATCTTCTTTTTGTACCCATTGGTGGGGTCCAGTTTCAGTAATTCGTATGTTGTCGTGTCACTGAGTAGGCTGTTCACCTTAGCCTCATAATCAGCTGAGTCCAAGATCACCGTGCATCTCCCTTTGTCCGCAGGCAGGATGTTGATGCTCTGGTCCCTCTCTAGAGTGATGATGGCCTTCCTTTCCTCTGGTGTTACGTTGGAGGGTGGAAGTTTGGCATTGCTCAGTGCAGCTGTTAATTTCAGTCTAAGGTCTCCAGCTTCTGTCTCTGTGAGCTTGTTGTTTCTAATGGCGGTTTCCGCTGCCATGATATAGTCCACCTGTGGGGATGTGGTTAGGAGTTACAGAGAAATTCAGCCCTTTGCCCAGTACTTCTTTCGCTGTCTGAGTGAGTACACGGTTGGAAAGATTTTTCATCCAGCGTTCTTTGTGCACCGATTGGCTAGGTCTATCCTCCTTTCTTTTGTCACTCCGATCCTTGAGGTTATTTTTATGTTGATTTTGGAGTTGCGCAAACTTCCTAATGTGCCACTCTTTGGTTTTGTTGTGTTGTCTCAACTGGAAGTGACTTTATTGATCTCACACTGGAGAATTCTTCTCTGCATTTTAACCCATCCTATATATATATATATACATATATAAGGAGCAGTGGGCAGCACACATTAGGGCGCCCGGGGACCAACTCCATGATCTTCTTGCTTCGGCTTGGTCAGGACCCAAGCTGGAGGTACCTATTGTGCATGTTTTGGGTTGGTGGGGGAAACCGGAGTGCCCGGAGGAAACCCACCCAGACACAGGGAGAACATGCGAACTCCACACAGAAAGGCTCGGGCGACCCGGGGATCGAACCCAGACCATGCATGCAAACTCCACACAGAACACACATAGAAAGGCCTGGGCGACCCGGGGATCGAACCCGGAACCTTCTTGCTGTGAAGCAAGAGCGCTAACCACTCAGCTACCGTGCCGCCAACTGACACGTAGCTATGAAGTCGTTGATCCTGTGAAACATTTCTTTTGGAACTAGACATGTTATTTTGTTTAGTAAGCTGTCTATTTAAAAGTTATCAATCTCATAATTGAGATGGCTGATTCTAAGGCTGAGTATACCTCTCAGGTAACGCTGGCTTAACCTGGCTGCCCTTTGCCCTGGTTCCGGTGCTTTCTTCTGATGTGTGAAGAATCCCTCAGTTGTCCAGGTAGAATCCATGGTAAAAGGAGAAATTCAATTTGTCAACTGGACAAAGTATTTGGTCGAAAACGATAGGAGACCGGCGACTCCAAGTAGAAGTCTTCAGGAAGCCCACACACACAGACCAATACCTGCTTTTTGATTCACACCACCCACCGCAGCACAAATTGGGGGTTATTCGGTCTTTACAACACAGGGCCCAGGTGGTTCCCACAAGCACAGAGGGTAAGGAGAAAGAAGAACAACATGTGCAGGAAGCCCTCTCTGTTTGTGGAGATCCTAAATGGGCTTTCAACAAAACCAAGAGAGACAAGGACAAGAAACAAGAAAACAGAGAATCCAAACCCAGGAGGAAAGGGGTAGCGATTCCGTACCTGGCCGGCGTTTCAGAAAAACTACAGAGGATTTTCAGGCAATATGAAATCCCAGTTTATTTCAAACCCACAAACACTTTAATACAAAAACCAGTCCACCCAAAAAACAAAACACCGAGCCACAAACAAAGCAATGTGGTCTACTCCATTCAGTGTAGTGAAGACTGCAGTGAGCGCTACACTGGAGAAACAAAACAGCCACTTCACAAGAGGATGTACCAACACAGACGGGCGTGCCAGAGTGGACCGTCATCTGTCGTACATCTCCACCTAGAAGCCACGAGCCATTCATTTGAGGACAGTGAGGTTCAGATCTTAGCCAGGGAAAAGAACTGGTTTGAGAGGAGAGTTAAAGAGGCAATTTTTGTCAAAAAAGAGAATCTTTCTTTAAAGGTCCCATGGCATGAAATTTTCACTTTCTGAGGTTTTTGAATGTTAATGTGAGCTCTCCTACCCTGTTTAGGCCCCCCCTCCATGGCTAAAAGTTGCGAAATGTGTAAACTGAGCATTTGCGATCCCTTTCCGCGTTTAAAAAAAAGACAGTCCAAACGGGCAATTCTGAACAAGGAAACTTTCTGACGTTACATTCGTGGAAAGATTTCCACCCCCCGTCTGGATGTCTACCCACCGTCTCTGGAAATCACGCCCAGAGAACTTGGACCGCAAATGAGCTACGAAATGCAAGATGCGGTTTTTTATTTGCCTGGAGACACGTGAGAGTGTTTCCAGGCTCGGATGTCCTTTATCCGAGCCTCCGAACCTCTGAAACAGCAGTGGTTTAATTTTATTTTCTGTGGAAATGTGTGTTTTTTTAAAAAAATGCAAATCGTCTTCCTCCGCGCTTAAAACACAGAAGTAGGGACAGCGCACAGCGCACCGCTAAATGAGGAAAGAGCGGAGTATTTGGCCACACCCCAAAAAGAATAAAGAATAAAGCGTTTTAGAGACATATTTAGCCTCATGAAGACAGTCAGAGTCATATCTCATGCACTGGGGCTTGATTTTGGAGAAGGATTCATTTACAGTATTAGGGAACCATTAAGGCGTGCCTCACAGCAAGAAGGTTCCGGGTTCGCTCCCCGGGTCACCCGAGCCTTTCTCTGCGGAGTTTGCATGTTCTCCCCGTGTCTGGGTGGGTTTCCTCCGGGCACTCCGGTTTCCCCCACCAACCCAAAACATGCACCATAGGTAAAATCCTCCAGCTGAGGTCCTGACCAAACTGAAGCAAGAAGATCATGGAGATGGTCCCCGGGCGCAGTAATGTGCTGCCCACTGCTCCCAATAACAGGATGGGTTAAATGCAGAGACGAATTTCTCCAGTGTGAGATCAATAAAGTTACTTCTCTTAAAAGCATCAAGAACTACCATGTCATGGGATCTTTAAACAGGAATGGGGGAGTCAGACATAATTTGTCTCCCATATATAATTCCATTCTCAAACCTAAATCAAAACAAACAAAGGAATCAAGGGGGCTAGCCAGGTCAGATCCAGAGGTGTGAAAACAGCCATTAGGGTTTGAATGGGTATGCTAAACTAGACGCCAGAGAGAAACTTAAAACAAAAGACAGAAACTGATAACAAAGAGGTGGGATAGTTTGAGAATAATTTCATTGTAGTTCGCTTCTCCCTGCAGCTAGATATAAGCAGTGTCCACCAGCACTCAAACTAGAACTGACGAAGCACCTCGGATGAGCTGCGAAACGTTTTCGACACCTCGGCCCTAAACAGATTGAAATAAGAAAATCTGAAATGGCCGCTATAGCGCCACCTAGGGAGATTGCATGGAAGTGCAAAATTTTACTTTGTCGCAGACATACAAAATTTGGTATGCACATTCGGGACAGGGTCTCGATCAAAAAACTCAATGATGCCCCCACGCCATCTCCCATCGTGTTGCCATGGCAACAGGCCAAACATCTGTCCTCGCCAATGGGATGCCCGGCAGAAACTTTAAGATAAGATAAGATAAGATAATCCTTTATTCGTCCCACAATGGGGAAACTGCAGTGTCACAACGCAAGTTTCAGAAACAGTTGGAAAAAAGAGCATGCATCAAAAATGAAGATAAATAATAATAAGTCTGTACAATCAACTAAAAAAACACAACAGTGTAAGGTTAAAGGCACAGGAACGCTGCACAATAAATGTCTTTGATTCTGAGCAGTGAACAAACAGCAGTTAAAGTGACTCCAGTTCAGTCATATATAATATCACTACAATAAAGTGACTCAGATGATTGTGAACAGTGCAGGGATGGACAGTGGTTGTTACACAAATAAGCAGCAGGTAAAGTGACTTTAAATAATATTGCACATGTAATTATTACTATGGAGATGACACATGGTTACTATGGAGATGAACATGACTAGCATTGATCATTGTACAGTCTGACAGCAGCAGGAAGGAAAGATCTGCGAAATCTCTCTTTAACACAGCGAGGGTGAATCAGTCTGTCACTGATGCTGCTCTCCAGAGCCGACAGAGCGTCCTGCAGGGGGCGACACTCATGGTCCAGCATAGACATGAGTTTAGCCAGGACCCTCTTGTCCCCCACCTGCTGCACTGAGTCCAGAGGACAGCCCAGGACAGAGCTGGACTTCCTGATGACCTTGTCCAGTTTCTTCTTCTCCCTCTCTGTGACGCTGCTGCTCCAGCAGACCACACCGTACAAGATGGCTGATGCCACCACAGAGTCATAGAAGGTCCTCAGGAGTGGCCCTCTCACTCCAAAGGACCTGAGTCTCCTCAGGAGATAGAGCCGACTCTGGCCCTTCCTGTACAGTGCATCTGTGTTATGAGTCCAGTCCAGTTTATTGTTCAGATGAACACCCAGGTACTTGTAAGAGTCCACTCTCTCAATGTCCCTTCCCTGGATGTTCACTGGTGGGGGGGCAGTAGAATGGCATCTGCGGAAGTCCACCACCATCTCCTTGGTCTTACCCGCGTTGATGAGAAGGTGGTTCCGCTGACACCAGTCCACAAAGTCCTGCGTTAGTCCTCTGTACTCCGTGTCATCATCGTCTGTGATGAGACCAATGATGGTGGAGTCATCAGAGAACTTCTGCAGGACACAGCTGTCCATGTTGTGTCTGAAGTCTGCAGTATAGAGGGTGAAGAGGAAGGGCGCGAGGACCGTGCCCTGGGGCGCCCCCACACTGCAGGTCATGAGGTCAGACACACAGTCCCGGGCTCTCACAAACTGGGACCGGTTTGTGAGGTAGTCCAGGATCCACTCAGCCAGGTCACAGTCCACTCCTGCCCACTCCAGCTTGTCCCTCAGGAGCAGCGGCTGGATGGTGTTGAACGCACTGGAGAAGTCGAAGAACAAGATTCTCACAGTGCTGCCGGGCCTCTCTAAGTGGGACAGCGAGCGATGCATCAGAGAGATGATGGCGTCCTCTACTCCGATGCCGGGCCGATACGCGAACTGCAGCGGGTCCATCGCCGAGCTCACTGTGGAGCGGAGGTGACCCAGGACGAGCCTCTCCAGAGTCTTCATCAGATGAGACGTGAGAGCCACTGGCCTGAAGCTGTTGAGGTCTTTGGCGTGCGGTGTCTTGGGCACAGGTACCACACAGGAGGTCTTCCACAGCTGTGGCACCACCTTCAGCTTCAGGCTCAGGTTGAAGACATGCTCCATAACTCCACACAGCTCATCTGCACAGGACTTAAAGGCAAAGTAACGTTATTTTACAATCTGAGCCTTCTTTCGGTAATAAAACAAGTCGTTTGACTCACCCATATCACGTTCGTGTCATTTGGAGCTGTTTGAAGAAAGTTATGTTGTGGCGTTTCTGTTAGCATTTGTTAGCATTTGTATTCAGGGCATTACTTTGCGGTCTCCAAATAACACAAACTTTAGCACTTTTCAAATCATAGAAGCTCGATGTCTTAATGAAAAATTTCGTTTGAAGCAAAAGTGGCCTGTAATCCGAGGTTTATCCATAGTTTTCAGCTTTGCGTTTCCTGTTTGGGTCCCGGGAGCTGAGAGCACAGTCCGCGCATGCGCACTGGCGTCCTCATCTACTCGAAACTATGGCTAAATCTCGGATTACAGGCCACTTTTGCTTCAAACGAAATTTTTCATTAAGACATCGGGCTTCTATGATTTGAAAAGTGCTAAAGTTTGTGTTATTTGGAGACCGCAAAGTAATGCCCCGAGCATATGATACAGCACCATGTTAATGGATACGGGATCATTAGTAGAACAGAACGGCTCAACATAAGTTCTGCGATACTGCTCCAATTGACAGAAAAATGCTATGGGTGAGTAAAACGACTTGTTTTATTACCGAAAGAAGGCTCAGATTGTAAAATAACGTTACTTTGCCTTTAAGGAGCCTGGGGCTGATCCCGTCTGGTCCAGCAGCTTTTCTGCTCTTTATCCGGCTCAGTTCTCTCCTAACCTGAGCTGTTGTGAAGGACAAAGAGCGAAGGCATGTGCTGGGGGTCTGGCTGAGTACTTGATGTGGATTCGGGGGCTGAGGGGCTGAGGCAGAGGTGTGAAGAGGTGACAGACTGGGCCATTGTGCAGGGGACAAGGTGAGCCCATGCAGCGGTGCGGGGGGAGGGGTGAGTGATCGATCAAACCTCAGGAAGTGTGAATTCAGATCGCTCACCCACTGTTGATCTCCCTCTGTCTGGACGGGCGGAGGATTGAAGCCAGAGACACTCTTCAGACTCCTCCACACCTCCCTGACATTCCGCTGCTGCAGCTGCTGTTCCATCTTCCTCCTGAAGTTGGCCCGAGCCTGTCTGATTTTCCTCCTCAGCTTCTTCTCTACAGTCTTCAGCTCCTCTTTGTTCCCGGACCTGAAAGCTCTCTTCTTCTCCTTCAGCAGAGCTTTAATGTCCAAGTTAATCCACGGCTTGTTGTTTGAAAAACACCGCACCGTCCGAGAGGGTACGGTGTTTTCAAAACAGAAGTTGATATAGTCCGTAATACAGTCCGTGATTGCGTTGATGTCCTCCTCATGAGGCTGGCAGAGCTCTGTCCACACAGTGTTGCTAAAGCAGTCCCTCAGAGCCTCCTCGCTCTCTGCTGTCCACCTCTTCACCACTCGGGGCTCTACAGGCTGCCTGCGTACGAGGGGTTTGTACACAGGCCTCATGTAGATGATGTTGTGGTCTGCTCTTCCTACGGGGGGGAGGGGGGGGGGAGGGGGGGGATGAGATATAGGCCTCCTTGACGTTGGCAAAGAATAAGTCCAAAGTTTTATTGTCTCTTGTGGGGCAGGTCACATACTGGGTGTATGTTTGCAGGACAGATGAGGGAGATGCATGGTTGAAGTCCCCGGTGATGATGAAGAGGGCCTGTGGATGCTGAGTCTGAAGAGAGCTGATGCAGGAGAGCAAAGTGTCACAAGCATTCTCCACGTTAGCACTGGGAGGAATGTACACAGCCAGAGTGATGACATGTGAGAACTCACGGGGCAGGTAACCGGGCCTCATGCCGACAGCGAACAGTTCAATGTCTTTGTTACACATCTGCTCCTTCACTGTACAGTGTCCAGGTTTACACCATTTCTCGTTCAGAAACAGCACTAGTCCTCCTCCCTTCTTCTTCCTGCTCTCCTCCGTCCTGTCTGCGCGCAACAGGTGAAAGTTGTCCACAGTGAGGGTAGAGTCCGGGATTTGCGGTGTTAGCCACGTTTCCATAAAAACAATGACGCTAGCGTCCCTGTACTCCCGCTGAAATCTAACGAGCGCCGCAAGCTCGTCCATCTTGTTGGTGAGGGAGCGCACATTCCCCGTGATGACGGAGGGGAGAACGGGCCTGCAGCGTCTATTCTTTTCCCGGAGTTTACGTCCCGCGCGGCGTCCATGGCGTGTCGTCCGCAGGATCTCGTCAGGGATAACATGCCTGTCTCGGGGAACACAACAGCGCTGCGCAGCGCCATCAGCTGATCCTTTGTGTAGACGAGCAGAGGACGGGGTCCCTTACACATCTTAAGCCGAGACAGGTAAATAATCCACCAAAAAATGGACGCGGAAAAATGCCGTGTCGAGTGCAGCCCAAGCTTACGTACACTATTGAGAAAAAATATTTACAAAAGTGGGGAGATTTAAGGGCAAAAAGTTAGAAAAGTCACGAAAAAGTGCAGGAGGGTTGTGATGGGCAGCTAGCTCGCGCCAGCGCCGGAAGGCTTGTTAAAGCCAAACCAAATTTGGTACACAGATGCTTCATGAATAGAGACAAAAAATTATATTACGCCGTTGCTAGGCAAACCAACAGGAAGTCAGCCATATTGGATAGACCATGTGACCCGGCACCGAGGGCGCATTTTCCTGTCCTCATATTTTAACAAACTCCTCCTAGGGTTTTTGACCCAGACTCACCAGAATCGTGCTGATTATCTAGACAAGTGGGACATTAAAAGTTATTAAAAGCTTTTTAAAAGAGTGAACAGTGTTTCCGTGACAACGCCACAAATATCGGGTTCATTTTTGCGGCTCGCCATCAAATTTTGACGAACGATAATTTGCACATACTTTGGCCGATTTCACTCAAACTTTAATCGCTGGTCGACACCTCGGCCTTGAACAGATTGATATAAGGAAATCTAAAATGGCCACTATAGCGCCCCCTAGGGAGATTGCATGGGAGTGTAAAATTTTACTTTGTCGTAGACATACCAAATTTGGTACACACGTTCGTAACAGGGTCTCATTCAAAAAACTCAACGACGCTCCCACACCATCTCCCATCGTGTTGCCATGGCAACAGGCTAAACATCTGTCCTTGCCAATGGGACACCAGGCAAAAACTTTGTCGTAATCAAATCAAATTTGGTACACAGATGCGTCATGAGAATAGAAACAAAAAAGTATATTACACCATTGCTAGGCAGCCAACCAACCATATTGGATACACCATGTGACCTGGTGGCGAAGGCGCTACTTCCTGTCAAAATTCGACGAGTGATAATTTGCTCATACTTTGGCCGATTTCACTCAAACTTTAATTGTTGGTGGACACCCCAGCCCTGAACAGATTGATATGAGAAAATCTAAAATGGCCACTATAGCGCCCCCTAGGGAGATTGCATGGGAGTGTAAAATTTTACTTTGTCATAGACATACCAAATTTGGTACACACGTTCGTAACAGGGTCTCGATCAAAAAACTCAATGACGCCCCCACGCCATCTCCCATCGTGTTGCCATGGCAACAGGCTAAACATCTGTCCTTGCCAATGAGACACCCAGCAAAAACTTTGTTAAAGCCAAACCAAATTTGGTACACAGATGCTTCATGAGAATAGAGACAAAAAATTATATCACGCCGTTGCTAGGCAGCCAATAGGAAGTCAGCCATATTGGATAGACCATGTGACCTGGTGGCGAAGGCACCACTTCCTGTCAAACTTCGACAAGTGATAATTCGTGCATACTTTGGTCGATTTCACTCAAACTTTAATCGTTGGTGGACACCCCAGCCTTGAACAGATTGATATAAGAAAATCTAAAATGGCCACTATTGCACCCCCTAGGATAATTGCATGAAACAGAAAAATTTTACTTTGCCATAAACACACCAAATTTGGACCACACTTTCGTGACATGATCTCGATCAAAAAACTCAGTGATGCCCCCACGCCATCTCCCAACATGTTGCCAGGGCAACAGGCCAAACATCTGTTTTCGCCAATGGGACGCCCGGCAAAAACTTTGGCATAGTCAAACCAAATTTGCTTCATGGGAATAGGAACGAAAAAGTACATTATGCCATTGCTAGGCAACCAACCAGCAATATTGGATAGACCATGTGTCCTGGTGGCGAAGGCATCATTTCCTACCAAATTTTGACGAGTGATAATTCGCACATACTTTGGCCAAATTTACTCAAACTTCAATCGTTGGACACCCCAGCCTTGAACAGATTGCTATAAGAAAATCTAAAATGGTCACAATAGCACCCCCTAGGGTAGTTGCACAGAACTGCTAAATTTTACTTTGTCACAGACATACAAGTTTTGGACCACATATTTGTGGCATGTTGTCAATGAAAAAAGTCAATGATGCCCACATACCATGTCCCGTCTGTACAGACAGAGCAGGTTTCGAACCACAGTGGCTGCTCCTGTCCCTCTGCTCCTGTCCCAATGCTCCTTTCGCCATTGTGTTGCCATGACAACAGGCCAAAACTCTGCCATTGCTAATGTGACATCCTGACAAAAACTTTGGTGTAGCTGTTAAAAGTCTGGCATGGGACTACATTACCCATAATGCACCTGTAGTTGAAACTGTTGTTCCCCGAGACTGGGGCCCCACGAGTTCGTGTGCGCTGTTGTTGTATAAGGAGCGGTTCCTCGTGCTGGTCTCGGGTATCCTTTTGGTTCGTGTGTATGAGTGCCGTGTGCGTTCTTGCTGTGTGAGTATTGTCTGTACTTGATTGCAAATGTATATATTTGGCAGTTTATTTGAACGTATAGTTCTTGTAGTTTATAGTTAATGATAAAAGGAGCTATCGCTAATTTACAATGCTTCAATGTTCTATGGGTGTTTCCTTGTGCTGGAGCGCCCACTTGTGGTTCCTTTGTGTTATAGTACGTTTCTTTCTTTTCCTAGTTTGTTCCCTAATATTATATATTTTTTCTTGTTCTTGTTTTCAGATAACCACACACCCATACATGTAACCAATTAATCCTCCTGTTCAATATTACCTTGTCCTTCCTCCTGAATAAATATCTGACCCTTAAACAAGTGCCTCTTCCTTCTGACAGAGGAAAACTCAGTTGAATGCAAATCTGTAACCAGTGCATGCCAAACGCACACTGTACCTTACAAGTGGTCCTTCGAGCCGGATAGCCTTTGGCTGAGTTAACAAGATGGCAACTTCACTACAAGATGAGGATATTCAGGAGGAGAGACTACAGCATAGTCCCCGTCCACACAGGAGCAGGAGGCTTCCGGGACATCTGGCAGACTATGAACATGGCTTACCTGATCCAGAAGTGTCTGACTATCTTCTAGATGAACCAGATAAGGAGGAGGAGAATAGATGGGAGAAGATGGAGAGTGCTTGGGGCAGAATACTGACAACTATGAAAGAGATGCAAGTCACCATGAGGGAGACCAATAGTTCGTTAAACAGGCGTGTGGAGATGCTGGAGCGAGGATGTAAGTCCTCCAGCCCTCTCTTTCAGCACAGTAAGACTCCTGTATCAGACAGAGCTGCCTCCCTTCCCCTTGTATTCAAACCGGTACCACTACTGGCACCAGTCCCCAGGCGAGATACCAGAACTCCCGTGAATTTGTTTAGGCCAGTAGAACTTACTGCAGGACACACAAGTCCTGTCCAGCCTGCATCACAGTTGGCTACTCCTCCATTGGATCCCATAGTGCAATCACATGTAGCTCCTGCTCCTCAGCCTGCTCCTATCCCTCTGAGCCCCATTATCCTTATCCAGCCAGCTCCACTGCCTCCAGATCCTATGCCACCGCCTGCTCTACAGCCGAGAGTCAGTCCAGCAGTTCAGCCTGCGCCACAGTATGCCAGTCAGCCCAATGGTTTTCAAGCGGTGCCTCAACCTGCACCTTGGCCTGCTCCTCTGGCTGCTCCTCTGACTGCTCCACAGCCCAGAGCATCTCCAGTACTTCAGCCGGTGCGTCAGCCTGCACCGCTACGTGCTCTACCACCTAGGGTGAGTCATGTTATCCATCCTGAGCGTCAACCTGACAGCCAAGTAGTCCAATCAGCGCACCTGGATAGAGTTGAACCACATCACTCAGAACTAATGTACAGCCAGAGGTTTCAACATGTACGTCCTCCTACCCGCTCTAACCAAGTATTTTATGCAGAGCCTCATAACCCAACAGTCTTCAGTAGACCCCAATCTACCTCCATGTATTATTCACCACCGGAGGCAGAGACACAGCAGCCTATTCCCTATGATCAGTCAAATGTAGCTCCTCCCACTGATGCAGCCGATCACCACTATCCTACCTATCCATCGGCCTCCGTCTACCCACCTCAGCAGGCTGCCTACCATCCTTCTCCAGCAGATGTCACCCATCCTAACCTGATGGAGATGATAGTAGCATCTTCATACGGCATCCCTAAACCTAAGCTAATGACGTTTAGAACGGGCAGAGAGAGTGACTTTGCATTGTTGAAGAAGGGACTGGACAGTTTACTGGGGCCACATACTCATCTCACAGAGGAGTATAAGTATCACATCCTGCTGGATCATTTGGAGCATCCGTGTGCTTTGCAGGTGGCCCGCCGCTACATTCATGACCGTACGCCCTATAGCAGTGCTATGAGAGCTCTGGAGCAAAGGTACGGGCAGCCAAGGCAGTTGGTCCAGAGTGAGCTGAGTGCCATCCTTAATTGCCCTCCTGTTAAAGCTGGTGACTCTCAGGCCTTTGAAGACTTCTCCTCGGCAATATCCAGCTTGGTTGGCCTCCTCAGTACCATGGATGATGTAGCAGCCAGTGAGCTCCAGTGTGGTTCACATGTAGACAGACTGCTCACTAAGCTTCCTCCTAGCTACAGAGACAGTTTCATTGAGTACTGTATCACACGTGGCATCATTCGCAGTGGTAGCAGTCGCACGTACAACATGTATGACCTCTCTGAATGGCTGGAGCGTAAATCACAAGTATTGCAACTGTCAAGACAGGCTACTCAGTCTCAGCATGCAGATAGGCCACGTCCAGAAAGGAGCCACCTCAGAGCCAATGCAGGTCCGAAGTCACAGAGTAAGTCCACCTCCATCTATTATGGCTCAGACCCTGCATGGTCACAACCTAAGACAGAGCAGAAGGCACAAGCTCCTCCTTCGGCCCACTCCAAGCAGAAGCAGAAGTTTAAGCCCTATTGCCCTTACTGTGAAGGGACAGAGCATTACCTTAGTGGCTGTGTAGATTTTAAGAAGTTGGATCTCAAAGCTGTATCCTCCTGGATAAAGGAGAAATACAGATGCTGGCGCTGTGGCCGTAAACACACTCCTGAACAGTGCACGCTGAAGAAAATGTGCAGCAGCTGTGGAGAACAGCACTTATTAGCGCTACATGACCTGGCCGAAGCAAAGAAACAGGACCCTAGCATACTAACAGTGGGCACCAGTCTTCCTGGGTCCTCTCAGTCATTCAAGCCGTGTTATGCTCAAGGTTGTGCCCATTCAGCTGCACCATGAAAGAAAGTCCATAGACACATTTGCTCTCCTAGATGATGGCTCGGAGAAAACCATCATTCTCCCAGCTGCAGTCAAATCACTGGGCTTGCAGCAGGAAGAAGAGACACTCTCACTGAGAACTATCCGCCATGATGTGATCCAGGTAAAGGGAGCCTGCGTCTCATTCCACCTCTCTCCGAAGGCCAAGCCTAGAACACGCTACAAGATTACAGGTGCCTTCACAGCAACACAGCTATGCCTAACTGAACAGTCCTGCCCAATTGAATTCTTAAAGGAGAAGTATCACCACCTACAGCGTGTACAGCTTGAGGGTTTCACACAGGTACAGCCTTTAGTGTTGATTGGCTCTGACAATGCTCACCTCATCACACCTGTTCACCCGGTTCTGCGTGGGCCAGCCCACGGGCCAATCGCCATCTGCACAAAGCTTGGATGGGCCATACAGGGTCCCAGCTGCAGCCTGCCTGCACAACAGGGTGAGGTGTCCTGCCTGAACCTGTCATGCCTTTCTCCGGCTGAGGCCCTCCACCAGAATGTGCAGCGCCTGTGGCAACTAGACACTCCCCTCAACAAACCAGAGAAGGAGGTCACACGCTCTAAAGAGGACAGAGAAGCTATAGCCATGCTAGAGGATAAAACTATCAGAGTCCCTGTAGATGGTGTAGAGAGATACGCCACTCCCCTACTCCGGAAGAAAGATTTTCCCCAGCTTCAAGTCTCTCCTGAAGTGGTCAAGGGCCTCCTGAGATCCACAGAACGCAAGCTGGCTAGGAACCCAGATCTAGCTATCACTTACAATCAGGAGATCAAGAGGTTAAAGGACTCAGGCTATGTGGTTAAGCTGACTCCTGAAGAGATTCATAGCTCTACTGAATCCTGGTACGTTCCACACCACATAGTACATCACAACAACAAGGCTAGAGTAGTCTTTAACTGCTCCTTTGAGTTCCAGGGAACCAACCTCAACCACTACCTCCTGCCAGGGCCTACACTGGGGCCTACACTACTAGGTGTACTACTCCGCTTCCGGCAGTACCCCGTAGCTGTGAGCGGGGACATCAAAGCTATGTTTCACCAGATCCGACTGCTCCCAGAGGACCGGCCCCTCCTGCGGTTCCTGTGGCGAGATGGTGAAACAGAGCGGCCCCCAGACGTGTATGAGTGGAGAGTTCTGCCATTTGGAACCACGTGCAGCCCCTGCTGTGCTATTTTTGCTCTACAGAGGCATGTGAGGGAACATAAAGACACTCACCAGGATGTGTATGACTCTGTGCACACAGCCTTCTACGTGGACAACTGCCTGCAGTCCCTTTCTGACCCACAAAAGATCAAGGCGCTTATTGACCGAATGAGAGAGCTTCTTCATAGCGGTGGATTTGAGATACGCCAGTGGGCGAGCAACATCCCTGAAGTGGTTGCTCATCTCCCCAGTGTGGCCAGGTCAGAGAGCTGTGAATTGTGGTTAAACTTCAAGAGCCTTGATCCACAGGAGTCAACATTGGGTCTCAGCTGGCACTGCCCAACCGATATCCTGGCATACAAGCACCGCCCAGTGTCCTACACTACTGTCACACTGCGTAATGTGTACAAAGTACTGGCCAGTCAGTATGACCCACTGGGTTATATCTGCCCCTACACCACAAGAGCGAAGCTGATAGTACAGGCTTTGTGGAGCACGGAGAGAGGATGGGATGAGCCCATACAAGGCACCCTGCTGCAAACCTGGCTTGAATGGGAGAGCGAGCTGTCACATCTCCAGCATATCACCATGCCTCGCTGTTACGCTCCTTCTCACCATAGTAACAGTGCAACATATGAGGTTCACATTTTCTGTGATGCCTCTGAGAGGGCCTATGGAGCTGTAGCCTATCTGAGGGTGATGGAACAGCAAGTGCACATTTCCACTTCATTTGTCATGGCACGGTCCAGGGTAGCTCCCCGCAAACAGGTGTCGATGCCCCGACTGGAGCTGTGTGCTGCGCTTACTGGAGCCCAACTAGCTAAAGTGCTCCAAACAGAGCTCACCATCCCTCTACAGTCTATCTACCTGTGGACAGACTCCACCACAGTGCTGCAGTGGATCCAGTCCAGCTCTTGTTGCTACAAAGTATTTGTGGGAACTCGAATCTCTGATATCCAGGAGTTGACCTCCCCAGCGCAGTGGTATTATGTAAACTCTGATAATAATCCTGCAGATGACATCACTAGAGGCAAGCCTCTGGCAGAGTTAACGGTTTCCAGCCGCTGGTCACAAGGCCCACACTTTCTGACTCAGACACAGGACATGTGGCCAAAGCCCCCAACAGGTCCTACAGACTGTGGAAGTGAAGAGCTCAGAAAGGCAACATTTTGCAGCCATGCAGCTGTATTCCCAGATGTCCCAGATCCAGCACGGTACACAACGCTGGAGGACCTAGTCCTCGCCACTCACCAGTCCCTGCACGGGGCAGCCACCGCTCTCACTGCCGCGGAGCGTCTAGAAGCGGAGACATCACTCCTCCGCTCTGCACAAACTGATAGTTTCCCAGACGAGGTTCAAGCTCTCCGAGCAGGCCACACTGTTCCCTTAAGCAGCCGTCTGAGTGCCCTCTCTCCTGAGTATGACAGCCTTAGTGGTTTGATCAGAGTTGGAGGCCGCCTGCGTCAGGCTACAGATGTAGACCCAGACAGCATCCACCCTATTGTGCTGGCCGCAGATCACCCTCTGTCTAAACTCCTTATAAAGCATTATGACACTCAGCTCCTTCACCCTGGCGCAGAGAGGCTGTATGCAGAGATACGCCGCATCTATTGGATCATCAGAGGACACCAAGCCATCAAGAAACATCAATACCAGTGTGTGGACTGCAAAAGATGGCGTGCTTCTCCTTCTACTCCCAAAATGGCGGACCTTCCCTCGTCACGGCTGCGACTGTACAAACCCCCATTCTGGTCTACAGGCGTGGACTGCTTTGGTCCATACATGATTAAGATTGGCCGCAGAAGAGAGAAGCGCTGGGGGATTATCTACAAGTGCCTCACCACCAGATGTGTGCACTTGGATCTCCTGCCAAGCATTGACACTGACTCCTTTCTTATGTCATTACGCAGGTTTATTGCACGCAGGGGAAAACCGTACGAGCTGTGGTCGGACCAGGGCACGAACTTCAGAGGGGGTAACAATGAGCTCCAGACCGCCTTTGAGAACATGGCCCCAGAACTGCAGCAACAGCTGGCCACCCAGACCATTAACTTCCACTTCAACCCACCGCATGCGCCTCACTTTGGGGGAGCCTGGGAGAGGGAAATCAGGTCCGTCAAGTCAGCTCTGCAGGTCATCCTGAAAGATCAAGTTGTGGCAGAAGAAGTCCTACTTACAACACTGATAGAGGTTGAGGGCATCCTAAACTCTAAACCTCTTGGGTATGCCTCCTCTGATGTGGCTGATCCTGACCCTATCACACCCAACCTCTTGTTAATGGGAAGGCGTGACTCAGCACTACCACAGGCAGTGTATGGCCCACACGATGCTCTGTCTAACAGGAGATGGAGATACAGTCAGGTGATTAGTGACCATTTCTGGAAGCGTTTTATCCAGAACTACCTCCCTGGGCTTCAGCTGAGACAGAAATGGAGGAAATCTACAGACAATGTGACTGTGGGACAGGTTGTTATGATTGTGGATGCAAATCTTCCCAGAGGACTGTGGCCTGTTGGCACCATCACCAAGGTTTTCCCAGGATCAGACGGTGTTGTCCGAACTGCAGAGGTGAAAGTTAAAGACAATACTTACATACGCCCTGTAACCAAACTAGTGGAGCTTCCGTAAGTACCTGAGGACACCGGCAGCACTTCTCCCAACTAGTGGACTTTTTGCATGTGTGTATTTGACCTTCAAATACTTTTAACATACTGTTAAAAGTCTGGCATGGGACTACATTACCCATAATGCACCTGTAGTCGAAACTGTTGTTCCCCGAGACTGGGGCCCCACGAGTTTGTGTGCGCTGTTGTTTAGTTGTATAAGGAGCGGTTCCTCGTGCTGGTCTCGGGTATCCTTTTGGTTCGTGTGTATGAGTGCCGTGTGCGTTCTTGCTGTGTGAGTATTGTCTGTACTTGATTGCAAATATATATATTTGGCAGTTTATTTGAACGTATAGTTCTTGTAGTTTATAGTTAATGATAAAAGGAGCTATCGCTAATTTACAATGCTTCAATGTTCTATGGGTGTTTCCTTGTGCTGGAGCGCCCACTTGTGGTTCCTTTGTGTTATAGTACGTTTCTTTCTTTTCCTAGTTTGTTCCCTAATATTATATATTTTTCTTGTTCTTGTTTTCAGATAACCACACACCCATACATGTAACCAATTAATCCTCCTGTTCAATATTACCTTGTCCTTCCTCCTGAATAAATATCTGACCCTTAAACAAGTGCCTGTTCCTTCTGACAGAGGAAAACTCAGTTGAATGCAAATCTGTAACCAGTGCATGCCAAACGCACACTGTACCTTACAGTAGCTAAACCAAATTTGGTACACAGATGCATCATGGGAAAAGGACCAAAAAATAGGCTGTGACGACCCCCCCTCCCAAACAAAAATTCGCCATCTTGGACTAATTATATGTCATGATGTAATTCTATGTTCAACCCAACTGGTTGGAGTGCAAGCGAGGGCCGATCATCGCTGCTTGTGGCTATATTTATTATTATTATTATTATTATTATTATTATTATTATTATTATTATTATTATTATTATTATTATGCAGATTATTTTGATCTGTTTCTGCCTTTACTCCCCAGTGCTGCCTCTTTGGTGGACTGTCTCTGTAGCTGCCACTGATGTAAAGGAATG
The DNA here is from genome assembly GCA_036785185.1 of Paratrypauchen microcephalus. NCBI lineage: Eukaryota > Metazoa > Chordata > Actinopteri > Gobiiformes > Gobiidae > Paratrypauchen > Paratrypauchen microcephalus. The sequence goes on from JAVJIX010000140.1 coordinate 2,464,410, forward strand.
GCTGGCCCAAAACTATGTCTTTTCACTTGTACAATGACAAAAAAGTGAATTTTTTTTGCCTGTTTACATTGTTTATTGGAGTGTAAACGTACAAATTTTGAGCTCTTGGAGTAAGATGATGATGATAATAATACGTCAAAATGGAATTCTACAGGATTTAGCTTATTGGCCTTAGTGTTGATGTAAAAAAATCCACTTTTTTGTTTGTTTGAAAGGCAGGCTGCAGGTCATTTGCATTGGAAATCAAGTATCCAAGTATATTTGAATGTTTGCTGATCCGGAATAACACGGACCTTGGCTTTAGCTCATTTTCTGGTCATCTGAGGACAATACTTAACACTAAGCACAATACTGAACAAATAAGTCATTTTAGTGACTGTTTTATGTTTAAAGGTGCACTGCGTAACCTTTCTGGAGGAGGGTCCGTCACCAGCTTCTCTTCATGGAGATGTTTTATTATTATAACTTTATTTAACCAGGGAAATCCCATTGAGATTAAAAACTTGTTTTTCAAGGGAGTCCTGAACAAGAGGCAGCAAAAAAGACAATTACAACACAATTAAAATGACATATAAATTAGTTAAAACAGGTACAATTTATGGAGGCTTTATCAAGTGCTCTCCGTCTGGATTTAAAGCCATTCAATGAGATAAATTCTGTTAATTTCTAGTCCTTTTGCAGCATGTTCCATGTCGAGGGGGCAAAGAAGACAAAAGCCCTTTTTCCCAACTTGAACAAACGGAACAGAGAGCATTAACTGATCATTCTAACACAAACCATCAGAATCAACACTTCTCTGTGTGATTAAGTTACAGATGTAGGAGGGCAGTAGTCCAAGCATGGCCTTGTAGATAAAAGTGTACAAGTGAGTGAACCTCCTAGTGGATAAAGAAGGTCATCCCAAAGCAGCAGATACAGAGTCAAACTTACTCAGACATTGAGCTGAAGCATTCATATACAGAAAGTCTCCATAGTCCAAAATTGATAAAAAAGAAAGAATTGCCTGGAATGTTCCACAGTATGGCTTCGGGAGAGCCGACCAGAACTATTTACTATTTGGATTTTTGATGGCAGGATATCTGAATTGGCCTGGGGGATGTTTTCTGATCCATTGGAGAATTGGGATGCCGGTGTACTGTCAGATTGAGACGCTTTGTCAGTTTAAGACGCCTCCTCAAGATCTGCGCAAGCGCGCATGATGTAATAGTTTAAGACGCCTCCTCGAGATCTGCGCAAGCGCGCATGATGTAATGGTTTAGAAACAGCTGAGCTACAGCTGTGATGTGAAAGCCGTACGCTTTCATGCGCTACTGCTTAAGTAAGTAACATTTTAACAGTCTATTGGTTTTATTGTATGTTTGAACGAGATGTGAATGTTAGATTTGCGGCAGAATACCTACGTCAGATAACCGAGACGCTTTGTCACTTTCAGACGCCTCCTCGACTCCTCGAGATGAGCGCTACTGCGCATATGATGTAATGGTTTAAAAACAGCTGGGCTGTCGAAGCGTCTCGCTTTGACAGTGTTATGCGCTACTGCGCAAGTACGTAACATTTTAACAGTATTGGTTTTATTCTATGTTTTAACCAATTAAGCATGTAAAGAACGAGATGTGAACGTTAGATTTGTGGCAGAATACATACGTCAGATTATAATAGTTTGGATTTAACATTTGACTGCATCGTTATAGTTTTCATTCAAAGGAGGCGTCTTAAACGCCTTAAGGCGCTTTGTGTTACAATTTTGTATGAAAAGCGCCTTATAAATATTGTTTGATTGATTGATTGATTGATTAAACCATTACATCATGCGCGCTTGCACAGATCTCGAGGAGGCGTCTTAAACTGACAAAGTGTCTCAATCTGACAGTACACCGGCAGCAAAGTGCCCCCGAGCTGTCGGTTGTCACTTTACACCACAGTGGAGCCGTTGAAGACCAGGGAAGGTCTACATCAGAAGGTGACACAGATTGAGGAACTGTACCATCTTCAATCTGTGGATAGATTAAGATTAAGATTGGGCTTTTTTAGCCTTTATTGGTCTCACACACAATGACACACAGTGACACACGGGAGAAATTTGACTTCTGCATTTGACCCATCCTTTTCAGGAGCAGTGAGCAGCCGTCTTTTTCGGCGCCCGGGGGGCAGTACCGTGAAGGGTCTTGCCCAAGGACCCACACTGGTTAGCTCATTGCCCGGGGGGGGTTTGAACCTACAACCTCCAGGGGGAAAGTCCATGACTTACCAGTTGAGCTAACCAGCCGGTACCCCACTGACGCTCAGATACTATCACGAATATGTTTGTGAAACTGTGCAAAACAAGCGGCTCAGCCCACAATCATCTACACACCAGGAGAGAGGACTGGGAGTCGCACGGCCCTGCTTGGTGACATGAAGTTGGGGACTTTGCAGTACCAGGTCTCGGACCAATTGTTCATTCATCTTGGTTCTAAAGTGTATGAATTATGTGCATTTTCCCCCTAATTAATTATTCTTCCGGAATCTCTACGACAACGGGACCCTTTGTTTTTTGACTCTGTTCTCTCGCACTCAACAGTCCCAAAGTCACAGCTGTGATAACAACGGACATAACATAAATTGGCTAGGACACAATGACATGTATTTATAAAAATACTCTGCCCTCTCACATAGTCTGCCGCCTCAGTTTGTCAATAATATATTTCTCTGTTTTCCATCTCGTTTTTCCCCTCCCCCCTCCCGTAATGTATTTTCAAGCAAAAAAAGACCTCAGTGTTTACCGTTCCACTGTATTACGTCATATCTGTTTGTGACTACTGTGATTGTATCTGCATTTTCTATTCTGTTTATGTTCTTGTGTCACTGAAGAGAGAGGTGGAATGTTAGTGCTCCATGTCGGCTGCTTTAAGGTCCATGGACCCGTCCATTTCCCCAAGTCTTTTTGTTGTGTACAATGACAAATAAAGCTTCCATTCCATTCCACTTATCTGTGGTCTGTGTGTTATCTGTGTGTGATTGTGTGACTTATTGGAAGCCGATGGAGCCGGAACAGCGCCCATGCTCATTTCCTGTTTGGTAAATGTTGGCTAATGGGTTAGCTTTGTCCATTTGTATATACATTTGAATACAGTCTATGGGGACAGGACAGTCAGCTGGGGAGGTAAATAACAACAACAATGGCAAATAGAAGTACAGCATTTTATTAAAATTAACATAAAACGTATAACAAAACAGAAGGTTAGAACTATCCATAACAAGGCTAACAGTAAAACATAGAGCAGTTTCAGGTTTTAAGTAAAGCAGAACTACATGTGGTAGGTTAGTTTTGTAAAAGAAACATCTTGTCCAAACCCTCCACCTGCTCCCTGGATCCCCTTCCCTCCCCTCTGCTCAAAACCCATATTACATCAATTTCCCCACTTATCACAGAAATCATTAATCTCTCTCTCCAGACTGGTCAGATTCCACCCTCCCTCAAAACTGCTCTCATCAAACCCCTCCTCAAAAAACCTACCCTAGATCCCACAGTTCTATCAAACTACAGACCCATTTCAAACCTGCCATTCATTTCCAAAATCCTAGAAAAAACTGTTTCTGCTCATCTTCACTATCTATTTATATACAAAGGCTGTGTCCCACCATAGTGGGGTAGCCTGTGGTTAGGCCCCCCCCCCCCCCCCTAAAAGAGGGGGGTAGAGAATACTACCACCGTATTCCCTGCGTGTCGTAAAAGGCGACTAAAAGGGACGGGGCGAGAGGACTGGGAATCCTCTCCCCTGTAACTGTTTCCTAGAAACGGACAGGGCTCGTCTTCACAACCACCTCAAATCATTCAGCCTTTACGAAAAATTCCAGTCTGGTTTTCGTCCATCCCATAGCACTGAGACAGCCCTCATGAGAGTCACCAATGACCTCATGATGGCCTCAGACTCCGGTTTCACATCCCTTCTCATCCTTCTCGACCTCTCTGCTGCGTTTGACACAGTCGACCACCACATCCTCCTCCACCGTCTTCAACATTACATCGGTCTCTCTGGCACTGTCCTCCACTGGTTTCACTCTTACCTCACTGAACGCACCGAGTGTGTAGCCCTGGGGGGAGCTAAATCACGATCCCACACTGTCACTTGTGGGGTCCCCCAGGGCTCCGTACTCGGCCCAACCCTGTTCACTATTTACATGCTCCCCCTCAGTTGTGTCATCGGCAAGCATGGGGTTCAATACCACTGCTATGCCGATGACACACAACTGTACATCCAGGTCACTCCATCCTGCACCCCCTCCGCTTCTGTCACCCGCCTCAGTTCCTGCCTGGAGGAGATAAAGGCATGGATGAGCCAAAACTTCCTGCAGCTGAACAGTCTCAAAACTGAAGCCATTCAGATTGGCACCCCACATCAACTCCGTTCCTCCCCCATCACCTCTGTTTCATTTGCTGGCCACACCATTTCCCTCTCTCCCTCAGTAACCAACCTGGGGGTCAAAATTGACCCTCAGCTCACATTCAATAACCACATTAATCAGATTTCCAAAACCTCCTTTTTTGACCTCCGCAATATTTCCAAATTACGCCCCTCCCTCTCTCTCCCAGCTGCAGAGAAGCTCGTCCATGCCTTTGTCTCCTCCAGGTTGGACTACTGTAATGCACTCCTCATCGGGATCTCTGGCAGGAGCCTTCAAAAGCTCCAATACATCCAAAACAGCGCTGCCAGGGTCCTGATGAGGGTGCGGAAACACGAGCACATCACCCCCATCCTTCACACCCTGCACTGGCTTCCCGTTCACCTCCGTATCGAATACAAGATCCTCCTGCACACCCATCACTGTCTGCACGGTGCGGCCCCCACCTACCTCACCAAACTACTCACACCTCAGACCTCCACCAGGACCCGGTCAGGCCAGCAGCACTGTCTGATTCCACCCAGGACACGGCTAAAGACCATGGGTGACAGGGCCTTTCAAGCCGCAGCTCCCCGTCTGTGGAATACCCTTCCCGACCACCTTAGGGCCCCACAGTCGGTGGATGCTTTTAAAAGTGCACTAAAGACTCACTTGTTCACAAGAGCCTATGGCTAATTGGCCCCATAATATGTTGTGTTTTTATCTTGCTATGTTTGTATTCTGTCTGTGTTTTTACCCTGTTTTTAAATGCTCTGTAGCATTTGAGGTTGTTTTTCAATGTAAAGTGCTTTATAAATAAAATCTATTATTATTATTATTATTATTATTATTATCTTTAAATAAGAAAAAGAGAGGTGGACTCCGTTACCAGTGATGAAATTTGAGATGAAATTTTGCAAGGAAATTTGCGATGATTTCAAATCATCATAGTTTGAATATATTTTTACTTTTGAATGATGTTTACAACTACATGTTAATAATCAAATTTTAATAATTGTTATGGGGAAAACAATCTGTTAACAGGTGTCCAAACTATGACCCTCACAGCAATGTTTGTTGGCCCCAGGGCTCCTGCTGTGTTAACCCAAATGGTCATTGGTAAGTTAAGTGTTTATATCATGAAAACATTACTAACAAACATTGCTTTAGTTTCAGTAGCTCCTCCCTTCAGACAGATATAAGGCAGTGTCCCAACAGCAATCTGACCAGAACCGAAGAAACCGCTTAGATAAGGGGCAAAATGTCTTCACTCACTTTTGTCACTGATCCATTGCTAATACTTGATAAGCTAATTATTGCCAAAAATAAGGGGGGAAATCCTTTTCCAAACTAAATTATCTTAAAAATGCTACAAAGCAAATAAGCAAATATCCTGATTCATTTAAAACAATCTGATGTGACATAAAATCCATAAACATTCATTTTGGTGGAATCCCCCACCTAACCTTCAGGTCAGTTAATCCCATCTTCAGCAGTTCCTCTTCGATCTAAAAGCAGAATCAGACGTGTAGATCTTCAACTAGAATCAGCCCACCACAGTAACTGAAATGTGTTGAATTACCTCTTTTAACAGTTGACTCCAAACAGCTGGAAGTGACAGGTCTGCCTCACTCTGGAGTGTCATCCTCATGAGATGTCTTTTCTGATTAACAGCTTCAGTCGGAGTAAAACATAAGACGCATCAGTATAAATGTGTGTGCCATTATAGATACATTTTACTCACCTCTGTAACAGTAAAATGGAAACTTGGCGGAACATGTAAAATCACCCCACTGACGATCATTAGTTTCATAAACACAATGCCGTCTTTGAAAATAGTTGTTGGGTCGATTGGGCAGCCAGTTTGTAAAATTGCTGGCACTGCCATCAGACCACCTCCAGGGCTTTCTGTACATGCCAAACCAATTATTATAGGTTCCTACGATGGAGGTCACTGCAGAGTTTTCAGTCTCATCTTCGATCATGGCCAGGTCTGTGTGGTGCTGTCTGCAGTAGCTCTGAGCATCTGTCCAGGTCATGTATGTAGAAACAAAAGTGTAGTTCTTAAAGCCCGGTTTTGTTAAACCTAAAAAAAAAAAAGTACGTACAACATAGTCATTATATTAACTTAATGCTCAAAAATATAATTAAAAAATATATCTTTCAGTTACAAACAAGTCACAATGTAAATTGCTAAATGTTCTAAAGGGTCAGTGTAGACTAAAAAGTTCCAAGTTCAATTATTTCTTCTCATCAAGTTTTTCTGTTTTAAAAAAATACCTGGTCATAAAAAATGTAAGAAAAGTCTCACCTGTGAAACAAACAAAAGGAAAGCGATTCGCACAGTTGCCATCGTACCACCTTCCCGATTTAATGAACAAACATTCTTGAATCGCACTGCCGTAGTTTGGTTCACCACTGTTCCAGTTCTGGTACTGACTGGTGCTGGTGGTCCCTGTAGCAGACCATCTCCACGAGTTGGAGTCATTACCAAGGACTCCTTTCCATGAAGCAGGGTCATCGAACAGTCCGATCCAGATTGACCCAGTGTATGTGCTGGGTCTGGGTAGTTTGTCCAGTTCCTCTGTGTTGTGAATAGTGACCAGGTCAGTGTAGTGCTGCTGTCTGCAGTACTTTTGAGCATCAGTCCAGTTCATAGCCACATCAATGAAGTGATACGTGTTGATCACTGTGTGGTGGCACGAAGCAACTGTGAAACCTGCTTTACAGACACATTTAGTTTAGATTAAGGCAAACTGCACACCCATTTCAATCTTCAATCTTTTTATTTTATAAGTCTTATACATTTTTATAAGTCTGCACAAGTGATTTATTTAGTATTTATATTATATAATTGAGATGTATCTTGAGAAATGTAAATATGACATTATGGAAACGTTTTTATTCATTGATAATTCACCAAAATTATTTGAATAGTTATTTGGTACAGTGATATTCCAAGTTAAATTTACAAAGGGCAGTTTGCTCTAAAATTTAAAAAGTAATCTACTCAATGTGATTAAACCCAGTATCACATAATATCACATCTTAACAAGGAAATTATCATATTTCACTAGTAATATTTTACTTCAGAATGACAATCTACAATTGCCAACTCATTTGACATAAACAGGGACTAATTCTAATTTATATGTATATTAATGAATTGATGAACATATGTAAAGAACAAAAGAATACGCCCTTACCATAGATCAGGAAAATCCAAAACATGGTAAATGATCTTAGATGGTCAGTGAACGTCAAATGTCTTCTGAGTTTTTGTTGCTGCATTTTATTGCAGCTCTTTTTGAATACTCTCAGACAAACTTATTCAAATAAACACCTGTCCAGCCAATGTCTTGTCTGGTTAGCTCAACTGGTAAATCACTTGATTTTCACCCGGGTGACCTGGGTTCAAATCCCCCCCCGGCAATGAACAAGCTAGTGTGGGTCCTTGGGCAAGACCCTTCACGGTACTGCCCCCCAGGCGCCGAAAAAGATGGCTGCTCACTGCTCCTGCTAGGTCAAATGCAGAATTCAAATTTCTCCCGTGTGTGAGACCAAATAAAGGCTTAATCTTAGGCCCTGTCCCCACGACAACGTTTTTTTGAGGAAACGGAGAAGTTTGTGTGCGTTTGGGCCTGCCGTCCAGACGGCGCCGGCGTTTTTGGGGGCGAGAACGGAGTTTTTCAAAAACGGGTTCCAGATTGGAGAAGTCGGAGAACGCCCCCCGTCGCGTTGGCATGTGGGCGGCAAAAAAGCGCGGCAGGTGAGAAAATGATGACGTCGCGCTGCCGTAATCATCACGTGACCGGTGACCAGAGGGTGTAACCCTGCGCCTTCCGCAGTTTATTGGCACTGCTGCATCAAACTCTGTTCATATGCAATGCATTGCGACAACAGCAGAGGACCATGCACAATTACGCCTTTCACGGAACCGGAGGCAGAGGAGCTTGTTTCGGGCTTCCTCCGTGTGCATGACATGCCACAATGTTTGGGAGCGATCGATGGGACACATGTTGAAATCAAGCAGCCATCCACAAACGCCATGGCCTTCATCAACAGAAAGGGCAAACATCCCCTCAACATACAAGCGGTGTGTGACTACAGGTACCGGTTTATGGACGTTACTGTGAAGTGGCCTGGCAGTACGCACGACACACGAGTGTTTGCCAATTCAAAGCTAAACACGTATTTTAAAACTGGAAAGATCCCATCGCTGGAAAGGCAGATAGTGGACAATGAGGAGCACATACCAATTTGAGTGTGTTGTGTGCTGTAAATAAAGAAAAAGAGCAACCATTTCTTGTCTTTTTTATTAAATGAAAATTTACCTTTTACAAACAGGCACATGCAGTATCACACACAAAAATATATAGCTGCCCGTTGGTGATGGTCCCCGGTTGTATATTCTCGCCGAAAAGCCAACATAATGTCCGAGTATGTTTAACATTCCCGTAGTAAGATCCAAACAAGCATTTTGCCTAAATAACACGACCAAGGTTAACGAGAGTTCTACTTGTTAATGTCTATCTAATAAAACGATAGCAAGTAATGCTAACTATCGATTTATAGGCAAAAACTCTGCTCACGCAGCGCAAACCTTTGTTCTGTGGCGTCTATGTTAGGGACGGTCAGCATTTTCACATTACCGGAGTGAGTCCCTGCTACATTGGTGGAGCAGGGGGACAAAATATATTCGCTTGTGTTGACGGTCCCTAAAGTACACGTGTTTGCTTGTTTACGAAAGAGAAATGACTTTCTGCGCATGTGCTCTTTGTAGTCTTGCGTTTCCGGCGGCTCTGGCTCTTTCCAGTTTACAGCGCCACTTATCGGTGTGACATATGTACTACATCGTTTTCACTCAGCGCTCCGTGCTCATCTTGACGCGAATGTTTTCTGATCCAACACGTGTGTGGACGAGACTTTTTTTCACCCCGGGTAAAAAAAAAAACAGGAACGTTGTCGTGGGGACAGGGCCTTAATCTGGATCTTCTTGCCCAGTTAATTTGAGTTTGTTCATATAGTGATCCTTTTCTTTGGCATCTGTTGTGGAATTTCTATTCTAAGAGACTAAAACTGGAAAGTTGTCTTGAATCAGAGTTAATTTATTAAAAGCAATTGTGCATAATTACGCCCTGACTGTCCCTCACAGTGGTCTCTGTCCCTAGATCTCTGTTCATAACAAAACATAGCGAGTCCTTATACCCCACGGGGGGGCATGAGCAAATACGTACATGCATAATCAAGACATAACATTTAACATAACAATAACAGGTCAGCTCAAGGCTGGCTCCTTCACAGGCACAATAACAACTTTATTGTTATAACAACTTTAGAGGCCAGTGGAAATCTACCACACGTGTAACATAGGCCCAAAGCCTTAGCTAGATTTTGGTGTCAAGATTGACACTCCATTTCATTAAGAATCATCAGAACTAACTTAAAGGTCCCATGGCATGAAATTTTCACTTTCTGAGGTTTTTGAACGTTAATGTGAGCTCCCCTACCCTGTTTAGCCCCCCCCCCATGGCTAAAAGTTGCAAAATGTCTAAACTGAGCATTTGCGGTCCTTTTCTGCGTTACACAAAACCAGTGTTGAAACGGGCGAGTTCGGACAAGGCACCTTTTTGACGTCAGATCGGCAAATGCAGCTCCAGCCCCTCCCTCTGTCTCCGCTCAGCGTCCCTGTATATCCCGCCCATAGAGTTTGGACTTTGAATGCGCTACAATGCGAAATGTGTTTTTTTATTTGCCTGGAGGCACGTCCGAGTGTTTCTAGGCTCACAGGTCCCTTACCCGACCCTCTGGACCTCTGAAATACCAGTGGTTTATTTTTATTTTCTGTGTAAATATGCTTTTTTTCATTGCAAAGTCTCCCATCTGTCTTCCTGTGTTAAACACGGAAGTGAGCAGACAGCGGTGCAGAGCTGCGCTTCCAGCGGGGGAAACCCCCATCCCGCTCCTTAGCCAATCTCTCTGTCCTTCTCATTTGCACTGAAGCAACAACACCCAGAATAAAGCATTTTACACACATATCTAGCCTCATGAAGACTGTCAGAGTCATATCTCATGCAGTGAGTGTTGATTTTGAAGAAGGATTCATTTACAGTATTAGGGAACCATTAAGGAGCCATATAAAAGCATCAACAAGTACCATGTCATGGGATTTTTAAACATTACATATATATCTGATTCTATGCAATGATTATTGTAAGATTTCCATTACACATCCAACTTATCTCTACACAACTGGTCAACTATATCAGAAGTTTTGGATTCCAATGTGGAAGGTTTATCCTTTTTTTTCTGCATGGTTTCTATATAAACGCATTTAATTTTGAGTGCGGAATGAAGGTGGCCCCACATCCGGGTAATCGCCCTGTTTTTCTGGGTTCGTGAAAATGCTCTATACAATGAGCCTGTGAGCTCATTTCCTGTTTGGTACATGTTGGCTAATGGGTTAGCCTTGTCCATTTGTATATACCAGGGCTCTCAACTTTCGAGCGGGGTCGTGCGTGTGACTGCGTAATTTCCGGGGGGAGGGGTTGCGAGTGACTATTTTTTTTCTGCGAGGAGCGGGGGGTGGGAGGGAGGGGGACGAATGGCGCTGAAACTGCGTGGTGCCTGAACCGATTTCTGGGCACAGAAGCGCTGCGCTTGACTTACATAACTAAATTTCAGCGTGAGAAATACCATGTGTTGCGTGTGAACACGTCAAATTGCGTGTGTCACACTCTCAATGCGTGAGACTTGAGAGCCCTGGTATATACATTTGAATACAGTCTATGGCAGGCATGGACAAACTACGGCCCGGGGGCCATATGCGGCCCATTAAGCTTTTTAATCCGGCCCGCTGAACTTTAAGAAATTATATTAATAAACCTTGTTAATGTTTTAATGTTTTAATTTCCCTGCAATTCTGGCATATTCCAGTAGCTGGCGCACTAGATACATTGACCTTTGTTGAGGTGCGGTGTTTTGCTCCACGTTTGTGCTTTACTCTTTAACCCATCGGGCTGATGGGTTGATCCTGTAGTCTATGGGGACAGGACAGTCAGCTGGGGAGGTAAATAACGACAACAATGGCAAATAGAAGCACAGCATTTTATTAAAATTAACATAAAACGTCATATAACAAACAGAATGTTAGAATTATCCATAACAAGGCTAACAGTAAAACAGAGCAGTTTCAGGTTAGAAGTAAAGCAGAACTACATGTGGTGGGTTAGTTTTGTAAAAGAGGGTCTTAAACATCTTCTAATCCTTGACCACTGTAAGGCGCTTTGTGCTACAATTTTGTATGAAAAGTGCCTTAGAAATATTTGATTGATTGAAATAAGAAAAAGAGAGGTGGACTCCGTTACCAGTGATGAAATTTGAGATGAAATTTTGCAAGGAAATTTGCGATGATTTCAAATCATCATAGTTTGAATATATTTTTACTTTTGAATGATGTTTACAACTACATGTTAATAATCAAATTTTAATAATTGTTATGGGGAAAACAATCTGTTAACAGGTGTCCAAACTATGACCCTCACAGCAATGTTTGTTGGCCCCAGGGCTCCTGCTGTGTTAACCCAAATGGTCATTGGTAAGTTAAGTGTTTATATCATGAAAACATTACTAACAAACATTGCTTTAGTTTCAGTAGCTCCTCCCTTCAGACAGATATAAGGCAGTGTCCCAACAGCAATCTGACCAGAACCGAAGAAACCGCTTAGATAAGGGGCAAAGTGTCTTCACTCACTTTTGTCACTGATCCATTGCTAATACTTGATAAGCTAATTATTGCCAAAAATAAGGGGGGAAATCCTTTTCCAAACTAAATTATCTTAAAAATGCTACAAAGCAAATAAGCAAATATCCTGATTCATTTAAAACAATCTGATGACATAAAATCCATAAACATTCATTTTGGTGGAATCCCCCACCTAACCTTCAGGTCAGTTAATCCCATCTTCAGCAGTTCCTCTTCGATCTAAAAGCAGAATCAGACGTGTATATCTTCAACTAGAATCAGCCCACCACAGTAACTGAAATGTGTTGAATTACCTCTTTTAACAGTTGACTCCAAACAGCTGGAAGTGACAGGTCTGCCTCACTCTGGAGTGTCATCCTCATGAGTTGTCTTTTCTGATTAACAGCTTCAGTCGGAGTAAAACATAAGACGCATCAGTATAAATGTGTGTGCCATTATAGATACATTTTACTCACCTCTGTAACAGTAAAATGGAAACTTGGTGGAACATGGATAATCATTCCACTGATGATCATTAGTTTCATAAACACAATGCTGGTTTTCCCTATAGTTGTTGGGTCGTTGGGGGTACCACTTTGTAAAATTGCTGGCACTGCCATCAGACCACCTCCAGGGCTTTCTGTACATGCCAAACCAATTATTATAGGTTCCTACGATGGAGGTCACTGCAGAGTTTTCAGTCTCATCTTCGATCATGGCCAGGTCTGTGTGGTGCTGTCTGCAGTAGCTCTGAGCATCTGTCCAGGTCATGTATGTAGAAACAAAAGTGTAGTTCTTAAAGCCCGGTTTTGTTAAACCTAAAAAAAACAAACAACAATTGACATATCACTGTTTTCTTAGAAAATGTTTGTAACTTACACTTTTAAAAGATACTAAAATACTTCAAAACCAGTTTTGCTGGTTCTCCAACAGACTTCTTAAACGTGAGTTGTGACTAATTCACTAACCCAACATCAAAGCATGAACACCACATCACTTATTTACATGTTTGTTACATTAAAAAAAAAAAAAAAAAAAGGCAGCCCTGACAGAGTCCAACATGCACGGAAACAGGTCCGACTTACTACCGGCAATGTGAGCACAGCTCCTGCTCCGGTCATACAGGGACCAAACAGCCCTTAGCAAAGGGCCCCGGACCCCGTACTCCCAGAGCACTCTCCACAGGACCCCACGAGGGACACGGTCGAATGCCTTCTCCAGATCCACAAAGCACATGTGGACTGGTCGGGCAAACTCCCACGCACCCTCGAGCACCCGATGGAGAGTATAGAGCTGGTCCAGTGTTCTGTGGCCGGGACGAAAACCACACTGCTCCTCCTGAATCCGAGGTTCGACCATCAGTTGAATTCTCCTCTCCAGCACCCTGGAATAGACCTTACCGGGAAGGCTGAGGAGTGTGATTCCCCGATAGTTGGAACACACCCTCCAGTCCCCCTTCTTAAACAGAGGGACCACCAACCCCGGTCTGCCAGTCCAGAGGTACTGTCCCCGACCGCCACGCGATGTTGCAGAGACGTGTCAGCCAAGACAGCCCTACAACATCCAGCAACTTGAGATACTCAGGACGGATCTCATCCACCCCCGGGGCCTTGCCACCGAGGAGCTTTCCAACCACCTCAGTGACTTCGGCCAGGGTGATGAACGAGTCCACCTCTAAGTCCCCAGCCTCTGCTTCAAGGAGGGGATTATGAGAACTATTTATTATGAGTGTAATAATATTCTGAAACAGCCAAATGTATGTGTGTGCAGATGAATGCCAATGATCCTTGTAGGAAATGTGTTTGAAAGAATGTTTCACACATAAAGCCCAAGGAGCAAATAGTATAGTTCTCAAAAGTGCAAATGTGCTATGGTAAAGTGGTCACAGGCCCAACACCTGGTCACCGGGTTTCTGAACAGTTGAGTATGTAGTACATAGTCATTATATTAACTTAATGTTCAAAAATATAATTAACAAATGTATCTTTCAATTACAAACAAGTCACAATGTAAATTGCTAAATGTTCTAAAGGGTCAGTGTAGACTAAAAAGTTCCAAGTTCAATTATTTCTTCTCATCAAGTTTTTCTGTTTTAAAAAATTACCTGGTCATAAAAAATGTAAGAAAAGTCTCACCTGTGAAACAAACAAAAGGAAAGCGATTTGCACAGTTGCCATCGTACCACCGTCCCGAATTAATGAACAAACATTCTTGAATCGCACTGCCGTAGTTTGGATCACCACTGTTCCAGTTCTGGTACTGACTGGTGCTGGTGGTCCCTGTAGCAGACCATCTCCACGAGTTGGAGTCTTTACCCAGGACTCCTTTCCATGAAGCAGGGTCATCGAACAGTCCGATCCAGATTGCCCCAGTGTATGTGCTGGGTCTGGGTAGTTTGTCCAGTTCCTCTGTGTTGTGAATAGTGACCAGGTCAGTGTAGTGCTGCTGTCTGCAGTACTTTTGAGCATCAGTCCAGTTCATAGCCACATCAATGAAGTGATACGTGTTGATCACTGTGTGGTGGCACGAAGCAACTGTGAAACCTGCTTTACAGACACATTTAGTTTAGATTAAGGCAAACTGCACACCCATTTCAATCTTCAATCTTTTTATTTTATAAGTCTTATACATTTTTATAAGTCTGCACAAGTGATTTATTTAGTATTTATATTATATAATTGAGATATGTATCTTGAGAAATGTAAATATGACATATGGAAACGTTATTTATTGATAATTTACCAAACTATTTGAACAGTTCTTTGGTACAGTGATATTCACGTGCTGCACTCGGTGCAGCAGGTGGGGGACAGGAGGGTCCTGGCTAAACTCATGTCTATGCTGGACCATGAGTGTCGCCCCCTGCAGGACGCTCTGTCGGCTCTAGAGAGCAGCATCAGTGACAGACTGATTCACCCTCGCTGTGTTAAAGAGAGATTTCGCAGATCTTTCCTTCCTGCTGCTGTCAGACTGTACAATGATCAATGCTAGTCATGTTCATCTCCATAGCAACCATGTGTCATCTCCATAGTAATAATTACATGTGCAATATTATTTAAAGTCACTTTACCTGCTACTTATTTAAGCACCACTGTCCATCACTGCACTGTTCACAATCATCTGAGTCACTTTATTGTAGTGATATTATATATGACTGAACTGGAGTCACTTTAACTGCTGTTTGTTCACTGCTCAGAATCAAAGGCATTTATTGTGCAGCGTTCCTGTGCCTTTAACCTTACACTGTTGTGTTTTTTAGTTGATTGTACATACTTATTTATCTTAATTTTGATACATGCTCATATTTTCCAACTGTTGCTGAAACTTGCATTGTGACACTGCAATTTCCCCATTGTGGGAATAAAGGATTATCTTATCTTATTCCAAGTTAAATTTACAAAGGGCAGTTTGCTCCAAAATTTAAAAAGTAATCTACTCAATGTGATTAAACCCAGTATCACATCTTAAAAAGGAAATTATCATATTTCATTAGTAATATTTTACTTCAGAATGACAATCTACAATTAACAACTCATTTGACATAAACATGTACTAATCCTAATTTATAGGTATATTAATTAATGAACATATGTAAAGAACAAAAAATATACGCCCTTACCATAGATCAGGAAAATCCAAAACATGGTAAATGATCTTAGATGGTCAGTGAACGTCAAATATCTTCTGAGTTTTTGTTGCTGCATTTTATTGCAGCTCTTTTTGAATACTCTCAGACAAATTATTCAAATAAACACCTGTGTCAGAAAGGGCAAGGCCAGAGGACCCAGGAGCAGACCCGGAGACAGAAATGTTAAACAATGATCAGTTTATTAAGGACAGAGGTGAAGGCAGGGTTTGATAAGATAAGATAAGATAAGCCTTTATTGATCTCACACAGGAGAAATTTACTCGCCACAGTAGCTCCAGGACATTTGGACAGGAGGGAAAAAGTGCATGCAGGCAGGGAGGGGATAAAGTAAGTAATAAATAATACAAATAGTAATACGTAGTAATAATAATGGAAAATAGTAATAATGATAATAGTAACAACAAACATCAACATGAAAAGGAGGATATTGCACGTCTGGCCTATATGTTAGAATTATACAGTCTGATGGCGGTGGGGATGAAGGATCTGCTGTAGTGCTCCTTCTTGCACTGGGGGTGCCTCAGTCGGCTGCTGAAGGAGCTGCTCAGCTCCTCTACAGTCCGGTGCAGAGGGTGAGAGGTGTCGTCCATGATGGACGTAAGTTTGTCCAGCACCCTCCTCTCAGCCACCTCCTCTACAGAGTCCAGAGGACAGCCCAGGACAGAGCTGGCCCTCTTAACCAGCTTATTCAGTCTTTTTCTGTCCCGCTCTGTGCTGCTTGGGGCCCAGCAGACGACAGCGTAGAGGAGAGCAGAGGCCACCACAGAGTCATAAAAAGTCTTGAGCAGAGGCCTGCACACTCCAAAGGACCTCAGTCTCCTCAGGAGGTGGAGGCGACTTTGGCCCTTCTTGTACAGGGCGTCGGTGTTGTGGGACCAGTCCAGTTTATTGTTGAGGTGAACACCCAGGTACTTGAAACTGTCCACAGTCTCTATGTCCTGTTCCTGGATGTTCACCGGTGAGTGAGGTAGTGGTCTCCTCCTGAAGTCCATCAGCAGCTCCTTTGTCTTACTGGTGTTCAGGCTCAGGTGGTTGCGCCCACACCAGTCCACAAAGTCACTGATGACCGAGCGGTACTCCAGCTCGTTCCCTTCAGACACACAGCCCACAATGGCCGAGTCGTCGGAGAACTTCTGGAGATGGCAGCTGTCCGTGTTGTATGTGAAGTCCGAGGTATATATGGTGAAGAGGAAGGGTGAGAGGACAGTTCCCTGGGGGGGCCCCCGTGCTGCAGACTACCACCTCTGACTCACAGCCGCGCAGCCGCACGTACTGTGGACGGTCAGTGAGGTAGTCGATGGTCCAGGCAGCGAGATGTCCATCCACTCCCGCGTCCTCCAGCTTCCCCTGCAGCAGCGCTGGCCTGATGGTGTTGAAGGCGCTGGAGAAGTCAAAGAACATGACTCACAGCACTCCCGGCGGTCTCAAGGTTCGTGAGCGCCCGCTGCAGAAAGTAGATGACGGCGTCCTCTACTCCTACGTTTGGCTTGTAGGCAAACTGCAGCGGGTCCAGGGTAGGGCTCACCACAGAGCGGAGGTGGCTGAGGATCACCCTCTCCATGGTCTTCATGAGGTGGGAGGTCAAGGCGACTGGTCTGTAGTGGGCCGGTTCCCTGGCGTTTGTTGTTTTGGGAACCGGGACCACGCAGGAGGTCCTCCACAGGACGGGGACCTTCTCCAGGCTGAGGCTCAGATTGAACATGTAGCAGAGAACCTCACAGAGTTGGTCTGCACAGGTTCTCAGCAGCCTGGGGCAGATACCGTCGGGTCCTGCGGATTTCCTCTGCCTGAGTCGCCTAAGCTCCCTCCTCACCTCGTCCGGTGTGATGGAGAGGGGGGAGAGGGGGGGGACTGGGGTGGACTGGGGGGGGTGGTGGGGGGCTGGTGCTGGGTTGAGTCCGTGTGAGGGGGAAGGGGGTATGGCTACTGGCCCGGGAAGGTGTGAAGAGGAGGAGGGGGAAGTCGGCAGAGGGGCAGGTGGGGTGGGGGGCGAGTCAAACCTGTTGAAATAACAGTTTAATTCGTCCGCCCAGCGCTGATCGCCATCAGCTGTCCCTCTGCCACTCTGAGACAACAGTCTTAAAAAAAAACAGGAAATCCTCAAGTGGCAAAATGTCCAAAAAATAGTCAAAAAACACAGGAAAACCTCACGTGGCAAAATGTCCAAAAAAATAATCAAGAAACACAGGCATGAGTCCAAAAAGGCGAGAGTCCACAAAGATCCAAAAACAGGCAAAAACTTACGTGGCAGGGATAACAGACTTGGCAAGGCATGAGCAGAGCAGAAACAACAATCTCGCAATGAGCATTGTCTTGGCTGGGTTAAAAAGCTGTCACTAACGAGGGGATTGGGAAAAGGTGTAGCAGGCTGTGGTTGGGGATTGGCTGTTGGTGGAGTGGTGTGAGTCAGGCCAATGGCCACCAGAGGGCAGGGTCACACTTGTATGACTGGTGGTAGGACAGGTCAGGGATGGGGTGTGACAGGACCCTCTCCTCTACGGACGCCACCAGGCGTCCCAACCAGGGCCCCAGGATGCCTGCGGTGAAAGTCAGTGCGGTCCACGATAAGCTGGGCAGGGACCCAGCTGCGCACTTTAGGACCATAGCCCTCCCAATCGATAAGATACTGGAAACCCCTGCCGCGCCACCTGGCCTTCAGAAGACTTCACACAGAAAACACCTCACCACCATCAACAATTCTGGGAGGAGGAGGGAGTGGGAGGACAGGGGACAGGGGGCTCGAGACAACGGGTTTGAGTTGGGAAACATGGAAGGTGGGATTAATACGGCGCATGGTCAGAGGCAAACGAAGCTGAACGGAGCAAGGGTTGATTACCTTGGAGATGGTGAAGGGCCCGATGAACCTGGCGTTCAGCTTCTACAGGTGGTTTTAATGGGAAGGTCCTGTGTGGCGAGCATCACCCTCTGGCCAACCTTGTACTTAGGAGCTGAGGAGCGGCGCCTATCTGCCTGATGCTTGACGGCAGTAGTGGACCGCAAGAGGCGAGTCCTGGCCCGAAACCAAGTCCTCTTGCAGCGACGCACAAAGGCCTGGGCTGAAGGGACGGCGACCTCCTCCTGAGAAGGGAATAGTGGGGGTTGGTTCCCCAGACAGCAGTGGAAAGGGGATAGTCCCGTGGCAGAAGTAGGCAGGGAGTTGTGTGCATATTCCACCCAGGGCAGAGTCTTGCTCCACAAGGTGGGGTCCCGGGAGGTCATGCACCTAAGTGCTGCTTCCAGCTCCTGGTTAGCCCGCTCTGACTGTCCATTGGTCTCAGGATGGAAACCTGAGGACAAACTGGGAGAGGCACCTATTAGGTTGCAGAAGACCTTCCAGAACTGGGAAGAGAACTGTGGGCCACGATCAGAGACAATGTCAGAGGGTAGACCATTCAGGTGGAAAACATGAAGGACCAACAGTTCAGCCGTCTCCTTGGCTGATGGCAACTTGGGTAGGGGAATGAAGTGGGCTGCCTTAGAGAATCGATCTACCACAGTCAATATACATGTATTGCCATCAGACTCGGGAAGACCAGTTACAACTCAACTCAAAACATGCTCCAGGTAAAATCCTCCAGCTCAGGTCCTGACCAAGCCGAGCAATAAGATCATGGAGATGGGTCCCCGGGCACCTGAAAGACGAGCTGCCCACTGTTCCTGAAGGATGGGTCAAATGCAGAGAAATAATTTCCCTACGGGGATGAATAAAGTCTGTCTTCTTCTTCTTCTACAAAGTCCACAGCTATGTGTGACCAAGGACGGCGAGGGACAGGAAGAGGCCTCAGAAGGCCCGCTGGGGGTCTGTTACCTGACTTGTTCCTAGTACAGACATCACAGGCTGCCACAAATGTCTGTACATCCCTCATAGCTAGCCACCAAAAGTGCTGTCCGATCATAGCCAGGGTTCTGGATGCCCCAGGATGGCAGGCAACCTTGGAGCTGTGTCCCCACTCCAGGACCTGAGAACGGACAGTGGAAGGCACAAAGAGACGGTTAGGTGGTCCGTTACCTGGACCAGGTTCCTGATTTTGAGCCTCCTGGACGATGGCCTCAATCCCCAACAGAGCTGCCGCCACCAGGCACTTTGGAGGAAGGATGGTCTCCAGGGGGTGAGGTTCCGGGGCTGAGGAGAATTGCCTGGACAAGGCATCGGGCTTGGTGTTCTTAGAGCCAGGGCGATAAGAGAGGGAAAAATTAAACCGTGAAAAAAAGTGACCACCTGGCTTGTCTGGCGTTCAGACGCTTTGCTGTACGGAGGTACTCCAGATTCTTGTGATCCGTCCAGACAAGAAAAGGAGGATTAGCCCCCTCCAACCAATGTCTCCACTCTCCTAATGCCAGCCTGACCGCTAGCAACTCCCGATCTCCAATATCATAATTCCTCTCCGTCTTGTAGGGAATTGAATTCAGGAGACTTCAGCCGGAGATCTGACACACAGGGTTTAATTCGAAGTCAATTCAGTTGGTTTACATGGCACTGGTTACATCTTACTCACAACTTGATACAGAGAGAACCTCTTCTTATATAGGCAAGAGAAGACAAATGTACTGAACACATGGCTTTTAACTTAAACATCTGCTTGCCGTAAACAGTGATAAAAACTTCCCACAGTTTTAGCTTCCTGGGAACTCCATAAAACAACATATGGAAGACAACTGGACAGGAAAAAATGGGCAGTTTCACACACTTAGAAAGACAACAAAGGAGGAAAAGGTGAAAGGTCTCTCACTTAAACAAAACAAGACACTGTTATAAAACGAAACAACTCACAATTCCCCCTTTCGATCACATAGCAACATGTGATCGCTTCAACAAAATCAAAAACAAAAGAGTAAATATTAATTTTAGCTTTAGCTTTTTAAATTTCACATCACCACACAAATTAATACATGACTCTCGGACACTTCAGAATAAGAAACAAGGAGCACCATATGAGACCAAAATTAGACCTTATTTTAGTGATAGTTTAATCTGGGCAATTATAGCTAAACTTAATCCACAAATTCCGGAGATTCTACAGAAAGTAGCAAAATTTGGGAAGTAGGAGATCTTTGTTTTAAAGCAGTAGCTATCAGTCGTTCTACTAATGATCGAAGACAAGGAATGATACAGCATCCAATTATAATCAAAATAGTGATCACAGTCAGCATTGTAGTAGCAATAGATAATATTGTATCCCCCCATGGTCCAAACAGTTTATAAAACCAGTTTGTCCAGGAGTCTTCAGAGATACCAGAATTTTTAGCAATTTCAGCAGATAATGATTTAAGTTTGTTTAGAGCCTTAGCAATGCTTCCATCAGGTGAAGTATTATTGGGTATAAAAGTACAACATTCTGCTCCAAACATGCTGCACACTGACGATTCTTTGGCCAGCAACATATCAAGGGCAATTCGATTTTGCCAAGCCATAAGTGAGGTTGGACCAAGTTGCTCCACAATACCCTCTATTGCTTCAATAGTATGATTTATAAACTTTTGCTGATTGTAATAGAGATAATTTATCCAAATGGCATTTTTAGTAGCAGTTGCTCCTGCAAACAAAACTGAAGTAAATCCAACTGCAATTTCATTCTGTGCTTTAAACTGATCTGGAACCCCAACTGGTGTATTAACCGCACTAAGATAAATATCCTCATTAAACAATCCTTCTAGTTTAGGTTGAGATGGGTACGACAATGACCTCTTATGGATATATTTATCCCTCGAGCTACCCCTGTATGATACTTGAATTTGTTTCAAGTCTAACAAATTTGCTGAACCTATAGTGAATGGAGTAATCAACATAATCGGCGTGCAAACACCTGACCATGTTTTTGACAGGATAGCATACATGCGTAAATCAGCACATAACCACCAAATGTCAGCTCTGGCAGTAGTGTGACTTGTCAAAAGTGCAAACTCCTCATAATTATCTGAAGAGAAAGTCTGATTACAAAAATTAGTAATGAAACTTTCTATCGCATTTCTATCACTACTTTCTGTATCTGTATGTATGACAGTATCCTGAAGGAAACAAGTATACTTAGCAGTACCTATAACCCAAGATGTAGGTGTATCTTTTGAAGTTACTGCAGGTAATTTGTTGTGAAGGGAATAGCATTCATCAGTTTGATCAAATGACTTTCTAGTAAAGAGTTTAAGTATACAGATCAAATCTCTCTCATTAGAATATGGTATAGATGTGGTAGTCAGTTGTGGTCTAGCTGTAGAGCACACAATACAGTCTTCTGAAGTCAAAGTATGGGCAGTGTACTGTACCCATTTTAACCATGTATTTTCATTAATCTCATGACCGGTTTCAATTTTTATTGCTTCAGTTAGAGAAATTAAATCATTCTCCAGAGCTGGCTTATTGGCCTTTAAAATTGTCACTTGAATATAACCTTCAAAATTCACTTTCATTTTCCTATTACATGGTACAGAAATAATTTCCAAACACTGGAAACTTATGGAATATATTCCAGAGTCTTTGAAGGTTGGATTTTTAATAGACAATATTAGAGGATTACATCGGTTACTGATTGCTTTGCGCTCTCTACATCTACTTAGACCCATTTGATAAGATGCTTCATCCTTTCTAATTTTTGTTAAAGTAACTCTTTGCTGAAAGTCAATCTGAGAAGCATTTCCTTCTTGATTATGTTGTACACTGGTACTAGTTATAACCCTGGCATTATCCACAAACGCATCAAAATTATTTGCTTTTGTCAGACAAGTGTCTTTGCAGATAATCTGGACATTTAATGCATGATCAATAGCAGGTACTCCTAGCATACAATCTAGCACTTCACATACGTCAAAAAGTAAATTACAAGTTTGTCCCTCATAACAATATTTTACCAATTTTGGTGTTACCCTGTTCTCACTTTTTAATGCCCATTGTCTTTTGTCTCTTTTTAGTGCCCATTGTTTCTTACCTGTATTAGCTTTTGCCAACTCAGATGTAGCGTAGACTGCAGTTTTGACTGTTGGCTGTTGTGAGCTGCTTTATCCGAGGTCAGTTTCAAAACTTTCATGGATAAGTAGAATGTAACCCCACACTAAAACAACAAAGAATAGCATCATTAGCATAATTAGAAATACACATCGAGAATATTTCCAAAAAGAAGACTCATACTGTCCTTTCCCTCTTTCTTTGTCTTCTCCCCCTTTTCTCCTCCTCCTCTCCTGGATCCCCAGCAGCAGAAGGTGGACGAGAGTGGTTTTTAGGTTCCTTGGCATCATCAATTTCTGGAGTCGATTGGCTCTCTTCATCCTGAATAGTAGATTCAGTGGCATTGTCAATTGGGTTTGGAGAATGTCGCTCACTTGGGTCTACTGATGCTTTAAAACAGTGTGATAAGTGATACCACACTTTTGAATCTTCTCTTTGCACTTGAACCGATCTTCCCGTGCACTGCAGAACTTGATATGGCCCAGTTTGATATGGTTGAGTCCAATTATTTCGCTTATGGACCTTTACATACACCCAAGATCCTGGAAGAACTTCAATGTCCGGATCAGCTACATCTTGTAGGCCATATGTTCTCCGCCTGCATTTATGCAGTTGCTTCACAATTTTTTGTAACTGTTGAACATACGAGTGGTGTCGTTTATCCCACTCTATAAACGGTGCATCTTCATTGTACAAGCCTTCAGGTTTGTGCATCTCTCTGCCCCCTTCCTCTGTTACTTCCAAAGTTTCTATAACCTCCTCGATTTCTTGGTTGAGGGCCATTATAGATCATAACTGGCACATTTGGCGTTGACATAGATTGATTTGGCTGAGCATTAAGTGTCATTGTTTCTTGCGGTTGTTGTGTATTCATCATCAACTTGATTGCAGCTGTTAGTTGTTTTGTAGCAGATAACATATCTTCTTGATCAGAGTCCGCTTGTATGCTCATTATTTTTGCATTTTTATCTTTTTTCTTGTCTTTAAGTTCACCCTGGTGTTTTGCCAATTGTAATTTTATTGTGGCAAGTTCCAATTCTTGCTTCTTTTCTTCAGTAGCTTTTTTGTCTTTTAGCCATTTATTTATATGATGATTACAATGAGCATCAAATTCATCTTCTGTTTTGTTGTAGAGGCCCATCACATTTTGAAGTGCTTCTTGAACCACAGTAGGCATACCTTTCACCAGAGTAGAGCGGAACATAAACGACATTCCAGTGCCGACCTCAATTCGTTCTCCAGTTGTGTCGTGATATAGATTTGTAGCACGTTGCTTGTAGCTGTAATAATCTTCATTGTCCTTCATTTGCATACTCAACAATTCCTCTGTGACCATAGTAGGATATCGTTCTTTAAGTTCTCCCTCTAGGGCTTCACGGAAAATATGAATAGCATGGTTATTACGTAGCCTTCCTCCCAATTTTCCTTCTATGGCTCTTTTGATGTTTTCGGCGACAGTTTCATCAGCAACTTTAATCAGAGCAGCTTGAATATCTCCCCAACACAAGCGATCACCAGCGGTTTCTTTAAACAAAGCTCTTAGCCACGGGACACCACCTTTACTTATTTTTGGGAGATTAAGCATTAGAGCACTCCAATCCTTTAATGAGAAGGGTTGATAGACCACCTGTTGACCATCTAACCTTATTGGGAAGACACCTGTAGACTTCTTTGATTCCTGTGGTATGGGATTAACTATGCCACTAATATATGCCTCTTTATATTCAGTTTGTTCAACATTTCCATTAAAATATCCTTCAACTGCAAAGAATTCATCTTCATGCTCCGCTGACCCTTTTTCCAAGTCCTCTTCTTCTTGACTCTTTGTCGACTTTGGCGTCCAACTTTTACTGGATCCCGGTATTCCCTCTTGGTTAAGCTCTTGTTCTAATCTTCTCATATGTTCCTCTTCATTACTTTGCTTGGATCTTTTATCAATCTCCATCATCCGAGTCAATGCCGACACTTGGGTTTGAATCAATTCCATTTTCTCTTCAAGTTCTCTTGGTTGTGGCTCCACAGACATAAGCGCTAACTCTCCTCCAAGTACCTTGTGTGTCATTCTTGGTGTCACGCACGAAGCTTGTTCCCATGTGTTTAGAGAAGCAGAGGGTGTTACTGCCCCTGGATCTTCACGGATATCACCTTCATATGGCGGAGGAGCAAGCTCTCTTAACATCTCAGGCTGCCATCTTTTTTCTTTTTCCGGTGCATCTACAGGACAGTGTGATTTAGTCTCAAGTAGAGGAACATCTGAATTATCTGCTTCATTCTGATTTAATGACTTTTGAATTGCTTTTTTAATTGCTTTCTTTCTTGGTTGTTTACTGCTCCTCATTTCTTTCTCTTCTTCTTCCGACTCTTCTCCAGAATTGTCAGGTTTAGAGCGTGTGGGATATCTGTGTGGTGCCACATATTTGTCAAGATTTGGATATATTCCCACAGAAGGTTCTCTTGGAACTTCCTTCAGAAGGTCTTCTTCTAGGACCACCTTTTTCTCCTTTGGCTTAAGAACCAGAACAGAAGACAAATCTCTCATTTCCTGCATTTCCATCATCTCCTTCGCCCACTGATGCATTTTTTTAATCAATTTCATCTCTTCTTCATACTTCTGTATTTTTAATTGGCGTTTCATCTCATTCTTGTGCTTCTGTATCTTTACTTGGTTTATTTTTCTTAGCATAGTACTATGTTCGGACTCCAAATTGCACTGCTTTATCTTTTCCTTATAATAGTTTTTAATATTTCTCCATTGTGCCTCCGTAGGCGCTATAGCGTCCTTCCCAGGATGAAGCATTCCTTTTTTGACATATTTTTTGATTATGTCTAGAATGAGTGCTTGGTTTGCTTGGGCTCTTCTTGGGTTTGGCTCCTCTTCCAACACCTTTGTTTTCCAATACTGCCGCAATTGATCTAACGTAATGAACTGGGACATTTTGGTATAATTTTCTTTATCTATTAATTAGTTATTACCAATTGAATGTTGTTTTTTAAAACGCCTAACCAATTATATTGATAAAGTAGGTCACTATTTAAGAAATTACTAATTATTCTCTATCTACCTGTAGATTTTTTAGGAAGACTGATCCCCCGCTGTCACTCTCTGTCCTTAGCCTGATCTCTAGAAAAAAATTGAACTTAGATAGTATTTGAAACCAAAATTACCCCATCAAAATACAATATTTTATTACACTTTGCTGAAGTAATTCAAATTTAAATGCATTTAAATTTAGAGTATATTTTATCAATATAAACATCAAAAAATATTAGTAAGGTTCAAATTCTTTGAACTTAGGTAATTAATTTTAATCACCTGTTTAATCAACTGTAGTCACCTACAGCTTTTGTAGAAATTTTAGAATGCGTGAGCTTCAGTCATATTTCGCTTCCCGCAGAATATTCCCAGTTGTAGCTTTAAGTTTGAGATTCTGCAAAAATAAAAGAAATTTAAACAATGTTTTAATTAATTTTATATTTTTTTATATTACATTAAACAAAGCAAGAACCTCTTATTACAGATTGGAATTTTTTATTTTTTACCAAAATTAACATATTAGCCCGCTAATCTAAATACTGTAAATTCAACTCATCCAAGCTGTACATATATTTGAAATCATTTTCCAAAATAGTTTTAACAATCTAATATGCATTTACTATTTTCCAAATTCATTTGTATAATTAGTTAATATTTTAATCACCAATGGCACTGAACAATAACCCATATATCTTTATTAAACCACAAACAAAACCTACAACCATAACAAACATTCATACCGCACCCTAGTGTCACACGCGCGCACAAGCACACATACAAAAGGCCAGCTGACTTAATTTCAGGAGCGCCCACATACTCCGGGAGAGAGGAGAATGAAACCAAATAAATTTTTAACTCACACAAATTATCTAAAATAACGAGTAATTTATAAGCAAAATATAAGCGGTAATAATTTATTTATACTTAAAATTTTAAAAGACTAATCAATTCTAGAATTCTACTCTATATAATTTTAAAATTTGATCCAATCTAGAAACTAGATATACAAGAATAATCAATTAAATAAATTAATTTAAATTTACAGTTCAAAACAATGTATCTTAATTAAAGATTGATTTTTTAAATTATACTTCACATGCGAGCGGAACCAATGCGCTCCCACGTGTTTTACACGAAATAATTAGCGGGACGTACTGCACGAGCCAACATAACATTACTCCTACAGTCTATTTAAGAAACATCACTACATCTATTACACGGAGCTGTCTAGGTTTTTACATCGGCCTTAAACGAACAAATATCTACCATGAGATTCGCTCAAGAACTATTACAACCTTAGGGAAACAGCGTAATAAAGCAGAAACACGCAGGACCACAAAGCGAAGTGAGCAGCATTTACTGGATAAAAAATATCTATTTGTTCAAGATCAAACAATCAATACTTTTAATCACGTTTTGAACTGTAAATCATATGAAAAGCCGAAATGAAAGATAATCGTGCACTACCACCATAGATATGCTGCAACATGTTTTATGATAAGCGTGGTGCAACATTTAACTCCAGTGTTTTTAACTACAAATGTTCCTGAAGAAACCTAGCCCGAACTACAGACGGACTGCATACTGTCATAAATAAGGATTTTCAAATGATGTTTTGTAAATAATGACCTAATTTTTGTAAGTGTAATGTATTTATTTTATTTAAAAATGTCACAATATCTCCAATCCTTTGTCTGTCTTCTACAGCTTTACTTTTTATAATAGCATTCATACAAGCTATTTCAGGAATTTAACTTTTAACATTCTATATACAAGGTCCAGACATACTAGTCGATTCTTTCAATCCAATCTAATATTTTCTGTAACTTATTTTCCAACACAATTATCCTCTGTAATTCCAACACAACGAAAATAGCTTGCATAAATCCTATTAGTACATCAAATGCTTATTGTAAAACTTCACATACTTGTTCAAAACGGCCACTCATTCAATCAATTTCACTCACATTAACCATTTTTAACACAATTAGAGCCATCATACAGTGCCATTAAATGATCTCAATTAAACACTTGAATTTTCCTCCACACTGAATTCATCATCCCAACTGTGCAGAGACAAAGAATTATCGGAGACTGGCAGAACTACTTCAGGAAATTTTGGACAACACCCGTAGCAAGAGTGACTTGTAATTTAAAATTTGATAGCTCATATTCCATTTTTAAATCACGCAAAATTTTAGCCAGCTTGGATGAATTGGATGAACATAAAGCCTTTGTTATGTTAACATTTTTGGTTATTTCTTTTACTATTTCAGTTTTAAATTTTTTAATTACAGTGGCCAAATGAATCTGCTGAATTTGCTCAGCAGCTCTTCCCATTGAAGATGTAACTCTTTTCACAAACGTATTAAATTTATTCGTAATGGATCGAATATCAAACAAGCTATTGTTAGTTATATTAGACTCAGATTCATATTCATTACTTATTGATCTATTAATAAGAATGCTACTTTCTCTGTCCAATGAGATATCGTTTAGCATTGTGACTAGAGCAGTCACCTTTTTCTGAGTAGTGCTCACATTTGCCTCTGTTATTATATTTTCACAAATATCATCACTACTCATCATCTCCACAATTTCATATGAAACGGTATTACATCTACATCCAAATTTAAATCTTGGTCTGTTGACCCATTTACACAACAGTTTGGCTTCTACTAAATCGACATCCCATAACAGAGTATCATTCAATTTTTCACAGATTTTGGAAAATCTTCCATAACGTATAGACAAAGTAGCATTAGCAGGTAGCAGCATTTTTTGATATACTAATTCCACCCCTTCTTTTAACTGATCATCATCACAGGGCTTAGAAACAATTCCAATTTGCAATACTGTTCCCTTTGCAATCTTACAATGGCATACAATATCATACTCTGTTTGGGAATAATCCACACTGACTTGTTTGATAACTTCTCTAAAGCTCAACTGAATAAGAAACAACACGCATATACTGTGATACAACATTCTTACGTCTGATCACAAAAATATATTCTACAGCCGTAAATGTTCTTGTTCAATTTGAACAGGCACAATTTTAGAGCGCTCTAGTTACACATGTAGATCTACTATTAACTCGTATAAAACGAATTAAAGATGTATTTTTTAAGGGTTTTTATACGTATTTTATTAAAAAACTCCCGGGCCCTATTCCTTATTTCCTATTTCCAAAACTTATTTCCAAAACTTATTTCCTATTTCCAAAACTTATTTCCAAAACTTATTTCCTATTTCCAAAACTTATTTCCAAAACTTATTTCATCGCGCATACAACAAAAGCAACAAATAACTTAAAAAAACAGTGCTCACTTACGTAAACCTAAAAAATCTTTTGAACAGTTAAATTTTTTCAAAAGTCCCATATTCATTACGTCATAATAAAATTTAATCTGACCAATTTCGACAGTATTTTAGAAAAGGCATCCGTCTGTACCTGTTTGTGGCGCGCGCTCTTATGCCGTAGGTTTTCTGTGACTTTCGGGTGAGCAGCTCCTGTCGTTTCCTCCCAGCTGTATTGCGCTCCTATTCTGCCCGCATTCTCCACCAAATTTGTAGGGAATTGAATTCAGGAGACTTCAGCCGGAGATCTGACACACAGGGTTTAATTCGAAGTCAATTCAGTTGGTTTACATGGCACTGGTTACATCTTACTCACAACTTGATACAGAGAGAACCTCTTCTTATATAGGCAAGAGAAGACAAATGTACTGAACACATGGCTTTTAACTTAAACATCTGCTTGCCGTAAACAGTGATAAAATTAACTTCCCACAGTTTTAGCTTCCTGGGAACTCCATAAAACAACATATGGAAGACAACTGGACAGGAAAAAATGGGCAGTTTCACACACTTAGAAAGACAACAAAGGAGGAAAAGGTGAAAGGTCTCTCACTTAAACAAAACAAGACACTGTTATAAAACGAAACAACTCACAGTCTCTGAGTGAGATGGTGAGAGAAGAAAGAGCACGGATGAAGCTTATTGTCCTTGGGTGACCTCTGTGACAGTATGGCCTCCTCATTCCATTGGAAAGGGGTCTTGGTAGACATGAGTGCGGTGAGGGGTCCAGCCACGGAACTGTAGCCTCTGATAAACCGCTGGTAAAAGTTAGCAAATCCAAGGAACTGCTGGAGTGCTCGCCTTGAGGAAGGTGTGGGCCAGTCCTTAACAGCTCTCACCTTCAGGGGATCCATCTGGATCTGGGAGGGGGAGATGACAAAACCCAAAAATGACACAGTATCTTTGTGGAATTCACATTTCTCTGCCTTCACAAAAAGTTTGTTCTCCAGCAGCTGCTTTGCCTGACATGGTGCCTATGGACCTCTAAGCTGGGTGAAAAAAAAAAAATCAGGATATCATCAAGGTAAACAAAAACAAAAACATTCAAAAAGTCCTGAAGGACATCATTGACTAGGGCTTGAAAAACTGCAGGGGCATTGGTTAAACCAAAAGGGACCACCAGGTATTCATAATGGCCCGTAGGGGTATCGAACGCAGTCTTCCATTCGTCCCCCTCCCTGATCCTAACCAAATGATTTCTTAAGTCCAGTTTAGAAAAAACCTTGGCACCCTGGAGCAGTTCAAGGGCAGTAGACATGAGGTGTAAGGGGTACCTGTTCTTGATTGTGATGTCATTTAGTCCTCGATAGTCAATGCATGGACGCAGGGACCCCTCCTTCTTCCCAACAAAAAAGAAGCCGGCTCCGGCAGGTGAAGACAATGGGCGGATGATACCGGCAGCCAGGGAGTCAGAAATATACCTTTTCATGGCCAGGAAGGAGTTCTATGGCACAATCATAAGGCCTATGTGGGGGTAGAGACACTGCTTGGGACTTGCTGAACACAGGCTTGAGGTCCAAATACTCCTTGGGGACATTAGACAGATCAGGAAACTCCTCAGGGGCAGGAGGGGAGGGGGCAGAGGTGAAGGCAGACCCTAGGCATGAGGACAAACAAAAGGCACTCTATCCTAAAATACGGTTGTCGGACCAGATAATATGAGGGTTATGCACAGACAACCAAGGGAATCCAAGGACTATGGGGACATGGGAATCCTTTATGACATGGAAAGAGATAGACTCTGAGTGATTCCCTGAGATTCTCAAAGTGACTGGAACTGTACTATGGGTGATGGTGCCCAGACTGTTGCCATTGAGTGTCAGGACAGAGAGGAGACATTCAAGACGGGATAGGGGAATAGCCAGTCTTTGCACCGTGGCAGAGCTTATTAAATTCCGGTCTGCACCTGAGTCAATGAGGGCTTGAAGATTATGGGACTGGTTATTGTACAACAGAGAGATGGAAAGGTAGGACCGTTGGGAAGGGGAATGGTTGGTGGCCGTACTCACCAGGCCCCCTATTCTCACTGGTGGGCCTTGTCTTTTAAAGGGCATACTTGACAAAAATGTCTCACCTTTCCACAGTAGAAACAGGCACCTGCATTTCGTCGGCGTTGACGCTCCTCTGGAGTGACCCAAGCTCGATCAATTTGCATGGGCTCAGGAGAGCGTACCTCAGGAGTTGGGACCCTCTCTCCGAGTCGGAGAGGGGCTGAAGTTCTCTCCCGGACCCTTTCCTGGATATGGGTGTCAATGCGTCCGGCCAGGTCAATGAGCTCAGCAAGACTGGAAGGTAACTCTCTTGGGACAAGTTCATCTTTGACCAAATCAGATAAGCCATTCAAGAAGGCATCATACAGGGCATCATCATTCCAATTGCATGAGGCTGACAGAGTACGGAATTCAATGGCATAATCATAAACTGACCGGGAACCTTGACGGAGAGCCATGATCTCTCTTGCTGCCTCCCTGCCTGAGGAGGAGCGGTCGAATACCTTTCTCATCTCATCCGTGAAGGACTTGAAGGTACAGCAGCAAGCGGCATTGGCATCCCAAACAGCAGTTCCCCAGTCTCGAGCCTTTCCAGTGAGGAGAGTGATGAGATAGGCGACTCTGGGGCACTCCGTAGGTGAGAGGCTGGAGCTCTAGGGACAAAGAGCACTGGGAGAGGAAAGAGCGACAGGTGTTAGGGTTACCGTTATACGGCTGAGGAACAGGCAGTCTGAGTTCTCTAAATGAGGCGACAGTGGGAGGAACTGGATCAGCCTGTGGGGAGCACAGCAACTGGGGCTCAGGGATGTTGGCCAAAGTTGTTGCATTTGTGCAGAGAGGGAGTTGAGCTGCTTAGCAACAGCTCCAAGATTCTTGTTGACTTGAACAAGGCCTTGTTGGTGACTTCCTAACATGGCCCCATGTTCTTTCACTGTGGTCTTCATCCGTTCCAAGTCTGCTGGGTCCATGTTGGCGAGATTGTTCTGTCAGAAAGGGCAAGGCCAGAGGACCCAGGAGCAGACCCGGAGACAGAAATGTTAAACAATGATCAGTTTATTAAGGACAGAGGTGAAAGCAGGGGTTGAGACAACAGTCTTAAAAAAACAGAGGAAATCCTCACGTGGCAAAATGTCCAAAAAATAATAATTAAAAACACAGGAAAACCTCACGTGGCAATATGTCCAAAAAATAGTCCAAAAAGGCGAGAGTCCACAAAGATCCAAAAACAGGCAAAAACTTACGTGGCAGGGATAACAGACTTGACAAGGCATGAGCAAACAACAATGTCGCAATGAGCATTGTCTTGGCTGGGTTAAAAAGCTGTCACTAACGAGGGGATTGGGAACAGGTGTAGCAGGCTGTGGTTGGGGATTGGCTGTTGGTGGAGTGGTGTGAGTCAGGCCAATGGCCACCAGAGGGCAAGGTCACACCTGTATGACTGGTGGTAGGACAGGTCAGGGATGGGGTGTGACAACCTGTGCAGCCAATGTCTTGTCTGGTTAGCTCAACTGGTAAGTCACTTGATTTTCACCCGGGAAACCCGGCAATGAGCAAGCCAGTGTGGTTCCTTGGGCAAGACCGTTCACGGTACTGCCCCCCGGGCACCGGAAAGATGAGCTGCCCAGCTGCACAGTGTCTTTGTTGTCAAATCTTATAACTAATGCTGTCAGGCGATTATCTTTGCAAAACCTGAATAATAAAAACCAATATACTAATACTTAAACACATTGCACATGTGCACATGTAGAAGTATTCCTACCTTTGCCATCACAATAGGTTTTTCTAAAATTTTCTGCACTTTATGCTCTCGTACCAGCCACAAACAAACTGGTTGTTGCCTCCAGACCTTTAGAGCTCTGAAGGTCTTGTGCTGTATCAGGGCTTGGGGAGAAGACCAGGTAGTTGACAATATCGACATTGCTTACAGCAGCAATCGACAAATCGCTGCTGTCACTGAACAAACTTGAATCCATCTCATACGGATCTTCTTGCCCAATTAATTTGCATTTGTTCATATAATGCTCCTTTTCTTTGGCATCCAACTTATCTCTGTAAAAGTGGTCAACTATATCAGAAGTTTTAGATTCCAATGTGGAAGGTTTATCGCAAAATTTAGATATTTTTCTGCATGGTTTCTATATAAACGCATTTAATTTTGAGTGCGGAATGAAGGTGGCCCCACATCCGGGTAATCGCCCTGTTTTTCTGGGTTCGTGAAAATGCTCTATACAATGAGCCGAAATCACCTGAAAATGTTTCAGCGTGTGCATTTATTTATTTTATCAGCCTAAATAACTTGTTTTAATGACACACATCTTAACACTACATTTGTAGAAACATTGATGTTAATTAAAACTAAAACTTTATTGCGTTTGGTCTGGTCACGTGACACGGCCTCTGGAGCCTGTTCCATGTTTCTCTCTGTCCTTGCTGGAAGGCGGCTGCTTGTTTTCTCGTTCGCTTATCTACTGCTCTGTGTCTGTGTGCTTTTCTCTTGTCTTCGTCTATACTTCTCCTGTTGGAGTAGATTTTCGAATTCTAAATTATGGAATTGATAAGCTCAACGCCTCAACGCAATTGGCATTTTTTTTTGTGGGTTTGTGGGTTTGGGAGAGCCGACTGGAGCTATTTACTATTTGGATTTTTGATGGCAGGACATCTGAATTGGCCTGAGGGATGTTTTCTGATCCATCGGAGAATTGGGATGCCGGCAGCAGACAAAGTGCCCCCGAGCGGTAGGCTGTCATTTTACCCCACAGCAGAGCCATTGAAGACCAGGGAAGGTCTACATCAGAAGGTAACGCAGATTGAGGAACTGTACCATCTCCACTCTGTGGATACCCCACTGACGCTCAGATACCATCACGAATATGTTTGTGGAACTGTGTGAAACAAGAGGCTCAGTCCGCAATCATCTACACGCCAGGAGGGAGGACTGGGAGTTGCACAGCCCTGCTTGACATGAAGGTGACATGAAGGTTTTTTATTTTTTATTTATTTTTTTATTAACCTTTATTTATCCAGGTAAACCAATTGAGAACCAGTTCTCATTTACAATGGCGACCTGGCCAAGAGGCAGCACAATTAAAAGATACATTCATAAAAACATACAGTGCAACATGAACAATAAAGACAATAATAAAAGACTACAACTAAAAGCAGGTACAATGATCTTAAAACAGTAATAAAAGATTACAACTAAAAACATGTGCAATAATCATGGACAGTAGCATGTAGAAAGTTCTTAAAAGTGCTGATTGGAATAAAAGAGCTGAGTTTCAGTGAGCGCTGCAAACTATTCCAGTCGCTCGCAGCGGCGAACTGGAAGGACAGGCGACCGAAGGAAGTGCGGGTTTTAGGGACGACCAGATTAATCAAACTGCTGGAGCGTAATGTACGGATTGAATTGTGAATTTGGAGAAGAGAACGAAGATATTGTGGAGTTTTGCCAATGAGAGTTTTGTAGATAAAGAGGAGCCAATGGATCTGTCTGCGGGAGTGAAGTGAGGGCCATTTTACCAGAGTGTATAGTGTGCAGTGGTGAGTGTGAAAGGGAGCTTCAGTAACAAAACGGATGGCGGTGTGGTAGATGATGTCCAGTTTGTGCAGAAGGGATTTGGAGGCAGATCTGTAGATGATGTCACCATAATCTAAAATAGGGAGTACTGTCATTTTGACCAGGAGGTGTTTGGCAGAGTGAGTGAGGGAAGATTTATTGCGATACAGGAAGCCTATGCGAGATTTGACTTTAGTGAGTACGGTGTTAATATGGATATCAAATGAGAGTGAGTTGTCTAACCAGATGCCGAGGTATTTATATGAATTAACAAATTCAATAACAGAGCCATCAAGAGAGGTGATGGTTAACGGACAGTTAGTGTGTGGGAGAGATCTATTGAAGAGCATGCATTTTGTCTTTTTTGTGTTTAGTTGTAAGTGAAGACTGGAGAAGGCATACTGAATATTGTTGAAGCTTGATTGAAGTGAAGACCCGGCAGTGGTTAGACAAGGACTGGATGTGTAGAGAATGGTGTCGTCAGCGTACAAAGTGGGGACTTTGCAGTACCAGGTCTCGGAACAATTTTCCGTTCATCTGAGTTCTAAAGTGTATGGATTATGTGCATTTTTCCCTAATTAATTATTCTTCCTGAATCTCTACGACAACAGGACCCTTTGTTTTTTGACTCTGTTCTCTCGCACTCAACAGTCCCAAAGTCACAGCTGTGATAACAACAGCTCACATGATATCAAAAGGACATAACATAAATTGGCTAGGACATGATGACATGTATTTATAAAAAATACTCTGCCCTCTCACATAGTCTGCCGCCTCAGTTTGTCAGTAATATATTTCTCTGTTTTCCATCTCGTTTTTCCCCTCCCGTAATGTATTTCCAAGCAAAAAAAGACCTCAGTGTTTTCCATTTCACTGTATTACGTCATATGTGTTTGTGACTACTGTGATTGTATCTGCATTTTCTAGTCTGTTTATGTTCTTGTATCACTGAAGAGAGAGGTGGAATGTTAAAGGTCCCATGGCATGAAATTTTCACTTTCTGAGGTTTTTAAACGTTAATGTGAGCTCCCCTACCCTGTTTAGGCCCCCCCATAGCTAAAATTGCGAAATGTCTAAACTGAGCATTTGCGATCCTTTTCTGCGTTTGAAAAAAACACAGCTCAAACGGGCGATTCTGAACAAGGAAACTTTCTGATGTAATTTTCTCACGGAAAATGCAGTTCCACCCCCCGTCTGGATGTCTACCCACCATCTCTGTAAATCACGCCCAGAGAGTTTAGACCGCGAATGAGCTACGCAATGCAAAATGCGTTTTTTTATTTGCCTGGAGGCACATGTGAGTGTTTCCGGGCTCGGAAGTCCTTTATCTGAGCCTCTGGACCATTATTATGCAGATGATTTCGGGCTGTTTCTGCCTTTACTCCCCAGTGCTGCCTCTTTCGTGGACTGTCTCTGTAGCTGCCTCTGATGTAAAGCAACGGCTGGCCCAAAACTTTATCTTTTCACTTATACAATGACAAAAAAGTTGAATTGAACTGTGAAAATATTTTTGCCTGTTTACATTGTTTATTGGAGTGTAAAAGTGGAAATTTGGAGCTCTGGGAGTAAGATGATGATGATGATGATTTAGCTTATTGGCCTTAGTGTTGATATTAAAAAAAATTGTTTGAAAGGCAGGCTGCAGGTCATTTGCATTGGAAATCAAGTATCCAAGTAGGCCTATATTTGAATGTTTCTTCCGGAATAACACGGACCTTGGCTTTAGCTCATTTTCTGGTCATCTGAGGGCAATACTTAACATTTAATGACACAATACTGAACAAATAACTCATTTTAGTAACTGTTTTATGTTTAAAGGTGCACCACGTAAACTTTCTGGAGGAGGGTCCCTCACCAGCTTCTCTTCATGGAGATGTTTTATTATTATTATAACTTTATTTAACCAGGGAAATCCCATTGAGATTAAAAATATCTTTTTCAAGGGAGTCCTGGACAAGAGGCAGCAACAAACACAATTACAGCACAATTAAAATGACATATAAATAAATTAAAACAGGTACAATTTATAGAGGCTGTCTCAAGTGCTCTCCGTCTGGATTTAAAGCCATTCAATGAGATAAGTTCCATTAATTTCCAGTCCTTTTACAGCTTGATCCATGTCGAGGGGGCAGAGAAGACAAAAGCCCTTTTCCCCAATTCTGTGCGAACAAACGGAAAAGAGAGCAACAACTGATGATTCGAACACAAACCCTAAGAATCAACACTTCTCTGTGTTGTTACAGATGTAGGAGGGCAGTAGTCCGAGCATGGTCTTGTAGATAAAAGTGTACAAGTGAGTCACTCTCCTAGTGGATAAAGAAGGGCCATGCCACTGGAGAATACAGTTCACAGTGGTTGGGGCAAGGACCTACAGTTAGTAACAAACCTCAAAGCAGCAGATGCACAGAGTCAATCTTACTCAGACACTGAGCTGAAGCATTCATATACAGAAAGTTTCCATAGTCCAAAATGGATAAAAAAAGAATTGCCTGGAATTCTTTCCAGGCAAAATGGCCGCACTGATCAGTCGCTGCTTGCCGACTCGCTCCTTTTATCTTATTTTTATTTTATTTTCAATCACTTTTTTCACTTTTTGCACTTGCACTGCACTTCCACGTGATGTGTACGAGCGTAGCACACTTCTGGAGCTATGTCCGGCAGTAAGCACGGACTTTAAGCCGGTTTTAGAGGCATCGGCGGCGGACATCTTGCCTCTTTGTTTACTCTGGCGTCGCAAGAGGAGAACGCGCCAAGGGAAGGGAGCCGGCGTGCTGTGGAGAACCTGTCAGAGACACAACAGACCTACTCTTTCCTCTCTCCTGCTTGCAAACGTCCAGTCTCTGAGGAATAAACTGGATGACCTGCGCGCACGGATTTATTTTGAACGGGACACAAGGAACTGTTGTGTTTTTGCCTTTTCGGAAACATGGCTGGATCCGACCATTCCCGACAGTGCCGTCTTGCCAGACAATTTCACCATCTACAGGCAGGACAGGACGAAAGATTCAGGCAAGTCTTGCGAAGGAGGTGTTTGCTTTATGGTTAACTCTTTGTGGGCAACAGATGCACGTTTTAACAACCCGCTGCACTCCAGCCCTAGAGCTGCTAACCATTAAAGTTAGACCCTTCTATCTGCCTAGAGAATTTAGCACTGTAATCTTCACTGTATTCTATATTCCACCACAAGCTGCTAAAACAGAAGCCCTAGAATAACTGTATGGGATTAAAAAAGGACTTGAAAACTTTACATTAGACCATTGCTACACCCCATTTAAAGACAGTTGCAAACCCCTCCTCCGACCAGTCTTTGTTAAATCTGACCATAGCGCTGGTAAGAGCCATTTTTTGTGTGTTTTCTATGTGGGGCGGCCATGTTATGAGTTTTATGTGTGGCAGCCATGTTATGAGTTTTCCAAGTATCTGTTTTCTCATTGGATGTCGGTTCCGCTTTGATGTTGAAAACGCGTTCTGATTGGCTCACTTTGATGTTCACAGCGCCATCTTGCTGTTGCCCGCATACAAACAACGGCTCAAACTGGAAAAAACGGTTCCCAGACAAATACACAAATGGAGCAGTATGTCTGATGAGGTGCTACAGGACTGCTTTGAAACAACAGACTGGTAGATGTTTGCAGACGCAGCAGATGGCGACATTAATGCGTACACAGACTCTGTCGTAGACTACATAGGGAAATGCATTGAGGACACAGTGCCCAAAATCTCCATCTGCACCCTAACCCTAATCAGAAACTCTGGGCTGGACCGGAGGTGTGTGCTAAACTGAAAGCTCGCACCGCCGCCTTCAACTCAGAAGACCCCGAAGCCTACAAAGCAGCCAAGTACGACCTCAGAAAGACCATCAGGACTTCCCAGAGGGACTACAGGGAGAGAGTGGAGTCTGCCCAGCAGAGCAGTGACCCGAGACGTGTGTGGCATGGGCTACGCTGCATCACTGACTACAAGGGGAGGAGCGGGCCAGTGGAACTCTTCAGCGCATCATTTCCTGACGAACTCAACACCTTCTACGCCCGGTTTGATGCAGATAACGCCATGCCTGTCACCAGACCTCATGTGGACAGTGAGGACGCTGTACTCTGTATAGACACTGCTACAGTGAGACAGGCGTTCAAGAAAGTGAACCCCCGCAAAGCACCAGGACCCGACGGCATCCCCGGACGGGTGCTGAGGGCTTGTGCTGACCAACTCGCCGGGGTGTTCACCAACATTTTCAACCTGTCTCTGAGCCAGTCTATTGTGCCCACCATCTTCAAGACCTCCACTGTAGTCCCCATCCCAAAGACCCCCACAGCATCCTGTCCTAATGACTATCGGCCCATAGCACTCACATCTGTCATCATGAAGTGCTTTGAACGAGTCATTAAGAGACACATCTGTGACTCCCTCCCCGACACCCTGGACCCCCTGCAGTTTGCATATAGAGCAAAGAGGTCTACAGACGCCGCCATTGCCCTAGCAGTCCACACCTTTCTCAGTCATCTGGAGAGAGGAAACACATAAGAATGCTCTTCATTGACTACAGCTCGGCATTCAACAGCATAATCCCCTCCAAACTAGTCTCCAAGCTCACCGCCCTGAGCCTGGGGACGTCTGCTGCTGGATATGGGACTTCCTCACCAACAGGCCACAGGCGGTGAGGATCAGCAGCCACCTCTCCTCCACACGTGTCCTCAGCACTGGTGCACCTCAGGGCTGTGTTCTCAGCCCTCTCCTGTACTCCCTGTTCACCTATGACTGTACCGCCAGGCACAGCTCCAACATCACCCTCAAGTTTGCCGACGACACCACCATCTTAGGCCTCATCACTAACAACGATGAGAGCGCCTACAGAGACGAGGTGAAATCACTGACCAGCTGGTGTCAGGAAAATAACCTCTCTCTGAACGTCAGCAAAACTAAGGAAATGATCGTGGACTTCAGGAGACAGTGTGTAGACCAGCATCCCCCCATCTTCATCAACAACGCTGAGGTGGAGCAGGTAAGCAGTTTTAAGTTCCTTGGGGTACACATCACTGAGGATCTGTCCTGAGCACTACATACAGACACTGTGGTTAAGAAAGCCTGACAAAGACTCTGCTTCCTGAGGAAGTTGAGGAAGTTTGGTATGAACACCAGCATCCTCACAAACTTCTACAGGCGCATCACAGTGTGGTATGGGAAATGCACCGCTCAGAGCCGCAAAGCACTACAGAGGGTGGTGCGAGTGGCAGAGGACATCACTGGCAGCAGTGTCCCCTCCATCCAGGACATTTACCACAGCAGGGGTCTGCGTAAGGCACGCAGCATCACTAAGGACCGTACTCATCCGGCACAAGGACTCTTCCGTCTGCTACCCTCTGGTCGACGAACGCACAAAAACACTCAAAGACAGATATTACCCCCAAGCTGTCAGACTACTGAACTCTGGGTAATACTCTAAATAATCCTGAACTCTCAATAATACTGCACTAAACTACTTTTCATTATGCATAATATGTTTACTGCTGCTGCTCTGTATGAATGTATCATGTTTGTCACCACCTCACTGTAAACTACTGTTACCTGTGCAATCATCTGTGCAATAACCTATGTGCAATATTTATACCACACTATGTGCAATATGAAATCCACATGCAACACTTATACTACACCATATTATGTGCAATCTGTGAAATACTTACACCTTATTTAATCCTACCTACACCTTTGTACATTGTACTTTGTATTTTTATTACATTTTATTACATATTTTATTATATTGTTTACTTCTTCCCTGCACTTTTGCAACACTTTTTTTTTTACCATGTACTATTATTGCATGTTATTAGTACTTCTAACTATCTTAGCGAGTCAATGGTTCTTCTGATCCTCAGCATTTCATTGCATTGTTGACCTTGTGTTGATCCTGCATATGACAAATAAATCTTGAATCTTGAATGTTCCACATTATGGCATTCCACTTATCTGTGGTCTGCGTGTTACCTGTGTGTGATGTGTGACTTATTGGAAGCCGGAACAGCGCCCATGCTCATTTCCTGTTTGGTACATGTTGGCTAATGGGTTAGCTTTGTCCATTTGTATATACATTTGAATACAGTCTATGGGGACAGGACAGTCAGCTGGGGAGGTAAATAACGACAACAATGGCAAATAGAAACACATCATTTTATTAAAATTAACATAAAACGTCATATAACAAAACAGAAGGTTAGAATTATCCATAACAAGGCTAACAGTAAAACATAGAGCAGTTTCAGGTTTTAAGTAAAGCAGAACTACATGTGGTGGGTTAGTTTTGTAAAAGAGGGTCTTAAACATCTTTAAATAAGAAAAAGAGAGGTGGACTCCCAGTGATGAAATTTGAGATGAAATTTTGCGAGTAAATTTGCGATGATTTCAAATCAAATGCAATGAATATATTTTTACTTTTGAATGATGTTTACAACTTCATGTTAATAATCAAATTTTAATAATTGTTATGGGGAAAACAATCTGTTAACAGGTGTCCAAACTATGACACTCACAGCAATGTTTGTTGGCCCCAGGGCTCCTGCTGAGTTAACCCAAATGGTCATTGGTAAGTTAAGTGTTTATATCATGAAAACATTACTAACAAACATTGCTTTAGTTTCAGTATGCGTGAAAAGTCCCTCAGTCGTCCAGGTAGAATCCATGATAACAGGAGAAGTTCAATTTGTCAACTGGACAAAGAGGAAGCCGCTCATCTGAGAGGCTTCGTCAGCTCAGGCTTTATGCCTGGGGGGGGCTTTATGCCCCTGGTAGGGTCACCCAAGGCAAACAGATCCTGGGGGACGGGTCAGACCAAGAGCGGTTCAAAAGCCCATTATGACGAATACGAGATCAAGGCCAGTTACATCGCCCGAATTGGCGTCACCGGGGCCCCACCCTGGAGCCAAGCCTGGGGTGGGTGCTCGCGAACGAGCGCCTGGTGGCCGGGCCTTCCCCCATGGGGCCCGGCTGGGCTCAGCCCGAAGAAGCAGCGTGGGGCCGTCCTCCCGTGGACCCACCACCCGCAGGAGGATCCATAAGGGGCCGGGTGCAGAGAGATCTGGGCGGCAGCCGAAGGCAGGGGCCTTGGCGACCAGATCTCCAGACATGGAGACTAGCTCTGGGGACATGGAATGTCACCTCGCTGGGGGGGAAGGAGCCTGAGCTCGTGCGGGAGGTTGAGCGCTATCGACTAGATATAGTTGGCCTCACCTCCACGCACAGCCTGGGCTCTGGAACCCAACTCATTGAAGGAGCAAATAGTATAGTTCTCAAAAGTGCAAACGTGCTATGGTTAAGTGGTCACAGGCCCAACACCTGGTCACCGTGTTTCTGAACAGTTGAGTACGTACAACATAATAATTATATTGGACCAGCTATGCCACTGCCATGCATGCACCCAACACCATGAAGCAGGGCTCAAATACCAAATACAGACATTTCATAGGCCTATAGGATAATACAATTTTATTAACTTAATGCTCAAAAATATAATTTCAATTTTTCAAGTTTCAATTACAAACAAGTCACAGTGTAAATTGCTAAATATTGTAAAGGGTCAGTGTAGACTAAAAAGTTCCAAGTTCAATTATTCCTTCTCATTAAGTTTCTGTTTAAAAAAATACCTTGTCACGGGTTCGTTTGGACAAGATACGAGAGGGTGAAAAAAAAAAATGATGGCACAGTCGAATACTGGCTTACGTGTATTCCCTTTTTATTTGCACCACAATCCAGTGTAAACAGTGCAAATATTTACAGTGAAAAACAAGTCCCAAAAACAGTATTTACAAAAGGTATTTACAGACGTTTCTACAGATGTTATCACAGCAGCTAGCATCCACATAGTCAGGCCAAGGACCAACACCAAACTGAGCAAAGCTCCCCCCTTATATACCCCCTTAGCCCCTCCCCTTGGGCTAACCAATTAACACAGTAAAGATTTAAAGGTGGAACACAGGTAAAATGGTACCAACAATGATAAAACACCTAAAGTTCCACATAATAAAGAAAACCCCTCAACAACCCCCCATATGGCATGATTTACTAACTAAGAAACCTAGGAAAACAAAATAAACCCACAAATTAACATAAATGGTTCAGTCCAGGTCATGTGGCCCCCCCCCTTAGCGCGCCACTATGCGCTATTTAGCGGAGGACCAGGAAGCGCCCCGGTTTGGCCCCCCTGAGCCGGCGCACAGCACAGAGACACGGAAGGTAGGAGGAGAGCATGTGGCTCCCTAGGCGTCCAAGTGTGCACCCTCGTACGCCCAGGGAGGGAAACAGAGTCCAGATCACGGGGAACAGTTTATAGGCAGGGAACAGTTGAATCAGAGTCTGGTTATGCAAACCCAGGGAAAGCGCTCCGTGCTCTGCCGTCTAGGCGCGCGCTGGGGCCAGTGAGAGAAAGGGGCGCGGGTCGGGGAATGATGGACAGCTACAGGCGCTCCGTCACAGTATCCCCCTCCTCCCCGAGGTTGACGATGTGCGGCAACCTGGAGAGATAGTCTGCCACCACGTTGGTGTTGCCAGCTCGATGGCGGATCTGGAAGTGGAATGGCTGAAGGGAGAGGTACCAGCGGGTGAGACGACTGTTGTGGTCTTTCATAGAGTTCATCCAGACCAGCGCGCGATGGTCAGTCTCTAAGATGAACTCCCGCCCCAGCAAGTAGTACCGCAGGCTCTCCAGGGCCCACTTGATGGCCAGGCCCTCCTTCTCCACAGTGGAGTACCTGGTCTCCCGTGGCAACAGCTTGCGGCTCAGGTACAGCACCGGTAGTTCCTCTCCAGGTTCGCCTTGGGCCAGGACTGCCCCCAGTCCCACTGCGGAGGCATCCGTCTGGACCAAAAACGGCTGGCTGAAGTCTGGACTCCTCAGCACCGGCGACGAGCACAAGCGGTCCTTGAGGGTCTGGAAGGCCGTCTGGCAGTCCTCATCCCAGGAGACGGGATTTCGCCGGTCCTTTGCCGTCAGGGCTGTAAGCGGGGCAGCAATGGTGGCAAACTGTGGGACGAACCTCCAGTACCAGCCGGCCAAGCCCAAGAAGGACCTCACCTCCTTCTTTGTGCGAGGGCGTGGGCAGCTCCGGATGGCCTCGACCTTGTCCACCTGTGGCCGGACCTCACCTCCTCCCAGACGATAGCCCAGGTACTTCACCTCCTCCTTGGCCCACTGACATTTCGCAGGGTTTAATGTCAGTCCTGCCTGCTGGATCTGGCCAAGGACTCGCTCAAGATGATGCAGGTGCTGCTCCCAGGTGTTGCTAAAGATGACCACATCGTCCAGGTAGGCAGCACTGCAGTCTCCACACCCCTGTAAAACACGGTCCATTAGTCTCTGGAAAGTCGCGGGTGCTCCATGGAGACCAAAGGGCATCACTGTAAACTGGAAGAGGCCGGCAGGGGTCTGGAAGGCTGTGTAAGGGCGACTGGACTC
The DNA here is from genome assembly GCA_036785185.1 of Paratrypauchen microcephalus. Lineage (NCBI taxonomy): Eukaryota > Metazoa > Chordata > Actinopteri > Gobiiformes > Gobiidae > Paratrypauchen > Paratrypauchen microcephalus. Next base: position 2,508,482 of record JAVJIX010000140.1, read on the forward strand.
CTCCAGAGGTACCTGCCAGTAGCCCTTGCAGAGGTCAAGGGTGGTGATGAACCTGGCCTGACCGATCTTCTCCAGTAGGTCGTCCATCCGGGGCATCGGGTAGGCATCAAACTCCGACATGGCGTTGAGCTTCCTGAAGTCGATGCAGATGCGGAGTGAGCCATCCTTCTTCACTACGATGACCACCGGGCTGCACCACTCCGACTGAGACGGCTCGATCACCCCCAGGCGCTGCATCTCCTCCACCTCCTTCAGGAGCTGTGCCACCAGATGTTGCGGAACCCGATAGGACCTCTGACATATGGGGCCCTTGTCCTTTAAATGGATGACGTGCTCGACCAGGACAGTCCTTCCCGGTTTGGCAGCGAACAGCTTGGAGACCTTCTGGAAAACATGGCTCAGCTGGCTGGACTGGATGGCGGAGAGGTGGTCAAGGGCTGGTTCATCAGGCCGGCAGGGGTCGGGTAGAGTTGACGCCTCCTCTCCTTCGCTGTCTACCTCTGTCACCAGTAGGGACGCCACAGATACTGGAACCGGAGCCTCCTTCCACTCCTTCAGCAGATTGATGTGGTAGGTCTGCTTTGCCTTCTTCTTGTCTGGGTGGTGAATCTCATAAGTTACAGGGCCCATCTTCCGGAGAACTGTGTAGGGGCCCTGCCACTTGGCAAGCAGCTTGCTGGTGGAGGACGGCAGGAGGAGCAGGACCTTCTGGCCAGGTTGAAGCTCTCTGGATCTGGCCTGTTGGTCGTACCACGCCTTCTGGGACTGCTGGGCGTCGTGTAGGTTGACCTCGGCTTCCTCCCGGTATTTGGTCAGGCGATCCCTCATCTCCAGCACGAACTGGACCACACTGCGATCACTGGCGGTGGTTGTGGGAGCCTCCCAGGCCTTCAGCAGCAGGTCCAATGGCCCCTGAACGTCCCAGCCATACAGCAACTCGAACGGGGAGAAGCCAGTGGACGCCTGAGGAACCTCCCGGTAGGCAAAGAGCAGGAAGGGCAGCCACTGGTCCCAATCTCGTCCGGTGTCAGCCACGAACTTCTGCAGCATCCTCTTTAGGGTCTGGTTGAACCGCTCGACCAAGCCATCCGTCTGGGGGTGGTAGGGAGTGGTCTTGATGGCAGAGATTCCCAGTTGTCGGTGGAAGAGCTGCAGAAGCCGGGAGGTGAAGTTGGTCCCCTGGTCCGTAACGATCTCGTCCGGAACACCAACCCTGGAAAACAACTGCACCAAACAACGCAGCACCGCAGGGGCAGTGACGGTGCGCAAGGGAAACGCCTCGGGGAACCGGGTGGCATAGTCACACAGCACCAGTATGTACTGGTGCCCACCACTACTCCGTACCAATGGGCCAACAATGTCCATGGCTATACGTCGGAATGGGGTGGAGATTATGGGCAGCGGTTGGAGATAGGCACGGTCTGATTTGCGGACATAGGATGTTTTCTGGCAGGTGGGACAGGTTTTACAAAAGTTCTGTCTGTGTACATGGAGGGCCAATGAAACCTAGAGGCTATACGGGAATAAGTCTTTTGGCGACCCAGATGACCAGCCCAAGGCAATGTGTGTGCCAGGTGCATAATCAGTGGTCGACACGACATGGGAACCACGAGGCGTTTAGCACCGTCAGCCACTGCATACAATATTTCATTTTCCATGATATAGCACTCCCCCACTCGTTTTGCCCTATCCAGCCCCTCATCCACTCGAGCAAATGCTGGCCTCAATGTCTCGTCCTGCCTTTGCAGAGCCCCAATGTCCTCAGGCACCTCCCACATCAGCCCTACCCTAAAGTCGGGCTCCCTTGACTTCAGCCCCTTTTCAAAACGCCGCTGGCGGCGTGACTTCCTGGGACCCTTTGTGCCCCCTTCAAACAACGCCTTGTCCAGGGTAGCAAAGGTTTCAGGACCGGGACCCTGCTCCTGCCCTGGGAGCGATGTCACCCCTGCCCTGGCCTGGGCGCGGGTGATCACAGGGCCTGAAAATCCCTCCCCATAGTCACTCTCTTTGCCCCCCTCTGCCTGCAGTACATCGAGGAGCACCGGTAGATCCCACCCCAGGACGGCAGCTACCGGTAACCTTTCTACCACCCCCACAGACAACAAATAGCTTTGCTCATCCACAGTCACAGTCAGATCAGCAGTAGGGTAGGAATGTCTGTCCCCATGTACACACATAATGGTTTCCTGCTTGTTATAATCCAAAATGCCCGTTGGCACAATGTCCCGCCGGACCAGAGTCACAGGGGTACCCGAGTCAATGAGGGCAGTCACAGGCTCACCATTAACTCATTCACTGCCGGCCTGTTTTCAGAATTCTAACCCCAGAGTGCCAGAGGTTTCAGTAGAATTTCACTGATTTTCCAAGACCCACAGAATACTGAGTTCTTTGACTATATAAACATGGGACACATCAAAATAAAGTGTCGACTCTCTTCTTTCACCTGGAAAAGAAATTATGTTTCTAACCTTTTCGGTTCTCAAATAACTGATAGTAGAACATAGGGAAGTTTCAGCAAAAACACTGTTTTTTGAGCAAGAAATGGAGAAAACGAGCGTTTAGTTCAGAGAAGGATTTCGAGCAGATCAGTGACTTTGACATCAATATTTATCGATTTAGTGACACCTCAAACATCTAAAATAACAGAGAAAGAGATTTTTGATGACAAAGTACATTTTTTATTTACAAATATAAGAATATAAGGCTCTGTGAATTGAAAATTCGTTCAAATCAATAGTGCCAAGAGATGTTTACAGGATATAATATCTTTTCCTATAAAATAGAACTTTGTTGAGGATTTGTCTGAGGCCCAGAGTACAGACCCATAATAAAAACTAATACACACACACACACACACACACACACACACACACACACACACACACATATATATATGTACATACACACAAGCCCATGCATAAACCTTTACACACACACACAGCTACACACGCACACGCGCACGCACACGCGCGCACGTACGCACGCACACATGCACGCACACACACACACACACACACACACACACACACACACAACTTCATTCATTACAATTACCACACAGCAGCATCACTGCTCCATGTCAGTAAACTTCTTCTTTGGAGCTGTCGTAGTTCTGAGGAGACTCCCTGGTCCGTGCAGCGCACACATGACACGCCCCCTCCTCGGGCACAGCAGATCTCTGCTCAGACCTCGCTGCTTGATCCGGCTTGTCTCTGCGATCCTCTGATCCAGGATCCTGGGTCCCAAGAGCGATCTGATCGCTCCATAGGCGCTGATCAACAGTTATCTGCTTTTCCGGGTTCTCTGGCCTCGCCATCTTACTACTCTGGCCAATACACCATACACACGCTGCACTCCTCCTTTCTTCCCCGGCTCTGATCGGCTAATAATGATACAACATCGCCATCTACAGGTTGAGAGGTGTGAATTACACCTCAAAAGTTGCTCCAGGCCGTAACCTAGCAACCCCCGCTGAAAAAAGCAATTGACGTCTATAGACGTCACGGCACTCAACGGTTGGATTCGAGGGGACGTCAATAGACGTCTCCGGCACTGAATGAGTTAATAGCCACCTCTTTATAACACTGCCGCCTCCCCACAGTATTTACATCCTCAGCACGTGGAGTGTAGCATGCACCGGTAAGTTTGGCTTTTTTGATGGGGCATAGGGAAGCTTTGTGACCTGCCTGCTGACAGTAAAAACAAATTAGCTCCTTACCGGGACCACGCTGGTTGAGGACAGGGCTGGGATCTCCGGGCGGATGGGGGTTGGCTCTGGTTGCTGGTCTGGGCTGTGAGGAATGCTGCCGACCAGGGACACCTTGGTAAGCAGCTGGGCCTCCCCTCTGCGCATTGAGATACTGCAGTGCCAGCTTAGCTGCAGCTAACCCCTCCTTTGGCTCGTGCTCCTTCACCCAGGTGCAGATATCTGCCGGGAAGACGCGTAAAAGTTGTTCCAGGATGATCTGCTCCCCGATCTGCTCCTTGGTGTGCTGCTCCGGACGGATCCATCGCCGGTAGAGACCCTTTAAACGATGGTAGGTCTCCGTTGGGTTCTCTCCAGGTGGAATTGCTGTGGCTCGGAACTGCCGCCGATAAGTCTCTGGTGAGACGTCAAACTTTATCAAGAGCGCCTCCTTCAGGTCCGGGTAGGAATGTGCCAATTCCTCATCCATTGCTGTGTACGCCTCTAGGGCCTTCCCAGTGAGTAGAGGCACCAAGCGACATGCCCACTCACCCTCCGGCCAACCCCAAGTTCTGGCAATACGCTCAAAGCGCATCAGGTAATTTTCAATGTCTTCCCCTGCCAGATACTGTGGGATCTTGGGGTCCCCATATAGTCTGTCAGTTCTGGGATGTTCTATGTCATTGCTTATATTTGTCCTTGGCCCAACCATGGGCGAATTGCGGCGCTGCCGTGGAGCTGGTGTAGGCAGGTCCAGTCTAAGGCTCATCAGTGAGCCCTCAGATGGTGACACAATGCTGACCGGTGGAGAGCTAGGTACAGCTGGGCCCCGCTCTGTCTCCCGCTGCACCAGTTGTGGAGGTGGCAGTGAGGCCCGGAGACCTCTCAGCTCTGCCAGCAACTCCTCCTCTCTCCTCTGCTGTCCCTCCAGGAAGGTCCGCATAAACGCTAACAGCTCCTCTCCTGCTCTTAACGGTGCCTGTGGGACTGGAGCAGCAGCACCCGCTTCGTCCTCTTCCTCCGTAGCCCAGGCCCCATCATCCTGCGCCGTCTCCTGCTTTTGGGACCTCAATCCTGCCCGTTTCCCAGGGAACATAGTGCGCCTCCGTCGACTGGCCATCCCACTTCTGACACCAAATGTCACGGGTTCGTTTGGACAAGATACGAGAGGGTGAAAAAAAAAATGATGGCACAGTCGAATACTGGCTTACGTGTATTCCCTTTTTATTTGCACCACAATCCAGTGTAAACAGTGCAAATATTTACAGTGAAAAACAAGTCCCAAAAACAGTATTTACAAAAGGTATTTACAGACGTTTCTACAGACGTTATCACAGCAGCTAGCATCCACATAGTCAGGCCAAGGACCAACACCAAACTGAGCAAAGCTCCCCCCTTATATACCCCCTTAGCCCCTCCCCTTGGGCTAACCAATTAACACAGTAAAGATTTAAGGGTGGAACACAGGTAAAATGGTACCAACAATGATAAAACACCTAAAGTTCCACATAATAAAGAAAACCCCTCAACAACCCCCCATATGGCATGATTTACTAACTAAGAAACCTAGGAAAACAAAATAAACCCACAAATTAACATAAATGGTTCAGTCCAGGTCATGTGGCCCCCCCCCCTTAGCGCGCCACTATGCGCTATTTAGCGGAGGACCAGGAAGCGCCCCGGTTTGGCCCCCTGAGCCGGCGCACAGCACAGAGACACGGAAGGTAGGAGGAGAGCATGTGGCTCCCTAGGCGTCCAAGTGTGCACCCTCGTACGCCCAGGGAGGGAAACAGAGTCCAGATCACGGGGAACAGTTTATAGGCAGGGAACAGTTGAATCAGAGTCTGATTACGCAAACCCAGGGAAAGCGCTCCGTGCTCTGCCGTCTAGGCGTGCGCTGGGGCCAGTGAGAGAAAGGGGCGCGGGTCGGGGAATGACGGACAGCTACAGGCGCTCCGTCACATACCTGGTCATGAAAAATGCAAGAAAAGTCTCACCTGTGAAACAAACAAAAGGAAAGCGATTTGCACAGATGCCATCGAACCACCGCCCCAGACTAATGAACACACATCTTTGAACCCCCCAGGTGTAGTTTGGTTCACTAGTGTTCCAGTTCTGGTACTGACTGGTGCTGGTGGTCCCTGTAGCAGTCCATCTCCACGAGTTGGAGTCTTTACCCAGGACTCCTTTCCATGAAGCAGGGTCATCGAACAGTCCGATCCAGATTGACCCAGTGTATGTGCTGGGTCTGGGTAGTTTGTCCAGTTCCTCTGTGTTGTGAATAGTGACCAGGTCAGTGTAGTGCTGCTGTCTGCAGTACTTTTGAGCATCAGTCCAGTTCATAGCCACATCAATGAAGTGATACGTGGTGATCACTGTGTGGTGGCACGAAGCAACTGTGAAACCTGCTTTACAGACACATTTAGTTAAAAGTAATCTACTGAATGTGATTAAACCAGTATCACATAATATCACATCTAAACAAGGAAATTACCATATTTCACTAGTAATATTTTACTTCAGAATGACTACAATTGCCAACTCATTTGACATAAACAGGTACTAATCCTAAGTTATATGTATATTAATTAAGTGATGAACATATGTAAAGAACAAAAGAATACGCCCTTACCATAGATCAGGAAAATCCAAAACATGGTAAATGATCTTAGATGGTCAGTGAACGTCAAATGTCTTCCGAGTTTTTGTTGCTACATTTTATTGCAGCTCCTTTGTGAATAGTCTCAGACAAACTTATTCAAATAATGAAATCCTCAATTAATTCAAATCTAGCCAAATCTTGTCTGGGACCAATCAGTGTCCAGTCCAAACAATGGCCTTATCAGCAACAAGTGTTATTTTGCTATCTGTTTTGAAAATGCTATGTATTAACATGCTTAATAAGTGACTTTAGTTTTTGGTGCTGTGAATCCCCCTTCCTTCATCCCTTCAGAGCACATCACAACTGGGGTGTAACATCAGTCCAAGGGTTGTACATCGGGGGAAAGAGAGGCACCCACTCATCCCGTAACTCACAAACTGAAGACAGATTGTCATTGGCACAGTGTCTTTGTTGTCAAATCTTATAACTAATGCTGTCAGGCGATTAATCACATTTTAATCTCATGAGAGAGAGTTTCCCAAATTCTGTGAGCGTGTCTGGACGTGTTTAGCATGTTTGGGTGACTTTACGGTTCACAGGCACTATTCAAACTCTCCTCAGACAACTGGTTTGAAATGCTAATGTGCACAGTCAAATACAATACATTTGAATGTGCTTGGACTGCATGAGTCATATGTTTTGGTGGTTAAATTGTGTCGAGAACTGTTCATAAGAAGAACTAAGAGTATTACAATAAACTGTGACAATCACAAGCCCTTTACAAGCAGCATATCCATGTGATCTAACAGCTTCTCTTTTAGCTTTAAGTTGTTACCTGTCATGCTAATATGAAACTACTTCTTTGTACTTTTGGCAATATATGTACTCATATTTTAAACACCTAACCACAATCTAAAGCAAAAGAAAGTAACTTTTGTGATGGAGTTTCCCTGCTCCTTGTGGGAAACAGAGCACAGACCCAATTTGTTTTGTTTTTATTTTATTTTTTTATATGTCAGTACAATCAATACTTATCTATTTTATTTTTTTGCATACTCTTGGCATCCAGGGTGGGCAGCAAAGTAAGAATTTCATTGTACAGGGAAACATGTTTCTTTACTGTGCATATGACAATAAAAGCTTTGAATCTTTGAATGTTTTTGAATAATCTCAGACAAACTTTTTAAAATAAACACTTGTCCAGCCAATGTCTTGTCTGGTTAGATCAACTGGTAAATCACTTGATTTTCACCTGGGGGACCTGGGTTCAAACCCTCGGCTATGAACAAGCCAGTGTGGGTCCTTGGGCAAGACCCTTCACGGTACTGCCCCCCGGGCGCTGGAAAGATGAGCTGCCCACTGCTCCTGTGGGATTTTATTATTTGATACATGTATATTTACATATGTAAACTGTAATCTCTGTGTACAAGTATATAGGTGACCTTTAGTCTAGTTTTCTTGTATGTTTTTCAACCTAGTGTTGTGTAAGTAGCGTAAGCGTAACTCAATACGTTTACATAGGCTATGTTGACTACATCACCTGCTCCCATCCATCAACTAATGGTAGACTCTCCTCCTGTTATTGGCTAACTTTTGGAAGCTTATGTCATTCCATACCACAGACCTGTATTTAAGCAGACCCCCCAGGATTTCGCGGGCATTTTTTGTGATTGTTGCGGGCTAAAATGCCTGAATTTGCGGGAGCTTTTCCAGAAAGTTGCGATAAATAGTTGTGATTTTCCCTTTTTGTAATTAAAATTGAGGAATATTTTGAATACTGAGTTATTACTGACAAAGAATAATACAAAGACACAGAGATCACAGATATGGTCCTAAAACAACCTTACCAACATCGAAAATAAATTACTACTAGGAGGGGAACTGTTTCGGTCTTTTGCTGTTATTTTTGTGGGCAAATGGTGCCGCAGACATGCACAGTTCAGAGCGTGGCCCGAAGGGCATGTGCGTCACACATTTCGACAGTACACCAGCACGACGACTGCTGTCCCACTTCTTTTTTGTCCCACACGCAGTTAACACGCGGTCCGAAGACCGCAGTCGTTAAGCGGTCCGCGGACTGCAGTCGGGGCTGAGCAAGTGTGCACCTCCTTGACTGCAGTCTGAGCCCCCTTCGGGCCGCGCTCCAAGCTGTGCGCTCTGGGAACTGGGACACGGCCGCAGTTTCGCAACATCGCGAATTCCTGGAGGGTCTGTTTAAGACAGCAGTGTTGTAAGACCAGTGTGTGGGCCGAGGGCACATATTGGTGTGTGGACGATGTGACAACTGAAGATGTCCTAAAGCCATTATTACGTTGGTATTCTGCTGCCTAATTCAACATTAAATGCTAATAATTTCAATCTTGAGTTTTGCCCTTTCATGATCTCTTTTCTGAAAGCTTACACTCCTGAAAGGATGGGTCAAATGCAGAAGTAAAATTTATCTGTGTGTGATTTCAATAAAGGCTTCTTGTCTAGAATCAATCAGTGTCCAGTCCAAACAATGGCCTTATCAGCGACAAGTGTTATTTTGCTTTTTGTTTGGAAAATGCTATGTATTAACAAGCTTAATAAGTTTAGTTTTTGGTGCTTTGAATCCCCCTTCCTTCGTCCCTTCAGAGCACATCACAACTGGGGTGTAACATCAGTCCAAGGGTTGTACATCAGGGGGAAAGAGAGGCACCCACTCATCCCGTAACTCACATACTGAAGACAGATTGTCATTGGCACAGTGTCTTTGTTGTCAAATCTTATAACTAATGCTGTCAGGCGATTAAAAAAAATCATCTAATTAATTACAGGATTTGTATTTAATTAATCTAATTAATCGCATTTTAATCTCATGAGAGAGAGAGAGGCAACCCAAATTCTGCAAGCGTGTTTTAGCAAAGTGCGCTCATGTTCGCTCTATCACCGGTAACAATGGAACTTGTCTGGCCGTGTTTGTCGTTTAAATGATCCGTCAGGCTGGAGCAGCTTCGGTGATCGGAATTTTTTTTTTTAACAAAAGCTAGAAAATCACAGCGTTTTTGTTGATCGTCCCATCTTTGTTCTTTTTATAAATAAAGTTGCATTTCAAAGGCCCTGGCAGCGATTCACTCTTCGCCCCCTGAGTCGTGTCCATAATTAATTGTGTTAATTTTTATAACGCGTCAATGTGGCCCAATCTGTTTGAGCCATGCCATAAGCTACATGTGGCTTCTTTATTAGACTTTTAGACACTAGCAAGAATCAAAACACTGCATCAATGTTTTTTTTATTTTCTTTGAGCATGTTTGGGTGACTTTACGGTTCACAGGCACTATTCAAACTCTCCTTAGACAATTGGTTTGAAATGCTAATGTGCACATTCAAATACAGTATGTGCTTGGGCTGCATGGGTCAAACGTTTTGGTGGTTCAATTGTGTCGAGAACTGTTCATAAGAAGACTAAGACTATGTTCACACGGCAGGGCTTAATGCTCATTTCCGATTTCCCAGAAGTGTCCCGCATGCACCTTGGAGGACACAATGACGTCACACGCAGCGAACGTGCTCAATGTTTACGGAAGTCGCCTAAAGTTCCTGCGTACCGGAGCCAGAACATGTACAGCTCATTTGTTTTAAGGAGGAGACGGAGAAAGAGAAGGACGAGGTTTTTGGCCACGGCGTTTTGTGGGGCAGTGGCAGCAGCGTCCATAGAAATGAACATGTGGGTGTGGAGTTGCAGCCAAGAGTGGTGGGATTGCTATGTGCTTCGCCGCTTCACTGATCCGGAGTTTATATACTATTTTCGCATGAGAAGAAGAACATTTTGTGTACATTTACTTGTACCACTCTCGCCACTGTCCCCACCATCCTGCGTCGGATGAATGCGACCTGGACGTTCAGACTGAAGTCGCATGCCAAAAGATCGGATATGTCGGATTTAGGACCACATATCAAAGTGGCCTGGATCGCATTTGAAAAAATCGAATCTGTGTTGTTCAGACTGTCATTAGAAGATCAGATACAGGTCGCATAAAGGCAAAAAAATCGGATTTGGGTCACTTCAGGCTGCAGTGTGAACGTAGCCTAAGAGTATTACAATAAACTGTGACAATCACAAGCCCTTTACAAGCAGCATATCCATGTGATCTAACAGCTTCTCTTTTAGCTTTAAGTCCTACCCTCACCTATGGTCATGAGCTCTGGGTCATGACCGAAAGGACAAGATCGCGGATACAAGCGGCTGAAATGAGTTTCCTCCGCAGAGAGGCTGGGCGCTCCCTTAGAGATAGGGTGAGGACCAGCAATATATGTACTCATATTTTAAACACATATCCACAATCTAAAGCAAAGTAACTTTTGTGATAGAGTTCCCCTGCTCCTTGTGGGAAACAGAGCATAGACCCAAATTGTTTTGTTTTTATTTTATTTTTTTATATGTCAGTACAATCAGATACAATGTTGGCCAATAAAGTAAAAAAAAAAAAAAAAGAGGAGCATTTTGCATGGCTCGTTTTCTTCCCCAAAACATCAGAGGGAAACAACTGACGCTTCAAACACCCCAAAAATATGATATTTAACCATCACAGGGACTTTTGACATTACAGCGCTCTGTTTAACTTTTGCATCATTCTATGAACACAAAAACAATATTCCAGAAGTTTAAAGGTGAAGTGTGTAACTTGTCTGGTGGAGGGTCTGTCACCTGCTTGTCTCCATGGATTTGTGCTTAGAATGTTCCACAGTAAAACCATAAACTTATGAATCGCCATAGAGCCAAATTACAGGTTAGGTTTGTGGATCGGCGACCCCACTCACAGTAAGAATGTTTTGTAATGTTTTTAAAGATATTTTCAAGCAATAAAGAACACAGATTAGTTTAATACCATACTTTGGACAATTTAAACCAAAGCATTCACATCTCTATGGAGACAAACACGTGCAGACACTCTCCAGAAAAGTTACACAGTGCACCTTGTTGTGGAATTTCTGATCTATAACAATAAAACTGGAAAGTTGTCTTGAAACAAATGGTTGATTTATTAAAGCAATTGTGCACAATTACACTCTCACTGTCCCTCACAGAGGCATCTCTCCCTAGATCGGTGATCATAACAAAACATTCCAAGTTCTTATACCCCTCTTGATGCGTAATCAAGACATAACATTTCAACAATCACAGGTCAGCCCAAGGCTGGGTCACAGCTGAATAACAAGTGAAAAACAAGTTAAAGGCCAGTGGAAATTCACCATACCTGTATTGTACGGCCTTAGAGGCCCTAACTAAATTTTGAACTTGATTAACAACTTCATTTCATTGGGAATCACAAAACCAACTTATACGTGACATATATATTTGATTATACGAATGGTAATTGTAAAGATTTCCACTACAACCTTTAACTGACTTCATAAAGAAGTCCTCCTCATTTTAAAGAGAAATGTATTAAGGTGTACAGTACGTTAATGCTTCTTTGACACAGTGATTTGCATAAACAAATATTTGCAAATCCCAACCTCTTAGGGTTAGGGTTAGGGTCTTTTTTCTTACAAACTTATCAAAAACACAGGACCTAACCCATTATTCTAATACATTAAAATCAATTTATTGTGTCCCTTAAATACTTTTGGAAGTGGATGGAGGTGCAATTGTTTGAAATGACAGAGATGATTTCAGCCCTTTCAGGACTGTTTGCTGGTTAAATTTCGTCGGGCATCGTCACAGTGCACTGTGGGAGTCCGATACCCAAACCTGACTCAGCATTTGCATGAGGCATAAAGGAGGACAATACAACAGGCACAGCAAGAAGAGGAGAATTGCTAGTAATTCCTCTTATTTAGCCCCAAGCAAACCTTTATTATGTCAACTGCATCTGCTCACAATATATGAAGTGAACAAGGACCACACTGGAGTTCTTATGTTTAAAGTCATTTGTCTTCCTTCATCTCTTCTTGTTTATTATCAAAGTTATTTTCAGTCTAATTCTTACTTTCATACTCATTTGACAAGAAGAAATCAATGTTTACGGGTTCCTTTCTGCAAAATCTCTGTTGCTAAATTTTCTTATAATATCTTACTGAAACATGTTTTAGTTTAAATACTTTTAAAATCAATAAAAAACAAACAAACTTGCAGACTTCAGTCCTTTACCAATGTAGTGCCAATGTCTTTTGTCTTTTTCTATTGTGTGTACTTTTTTTGTTCTTTTTAATGTTGGGTGCAAACATTAATAAATAAAAAATAAAATAAAAATGAATAAATTTCAAAGAACCGTTCAAAAGACTGTCTCTGTTTACATTAATTTATATGACAGAAGCAAATGTGATGACTAATTTTATCTACAAACTAATCACAGAGGGAAATGACCAAGACAGTGGGAGTGACTTTTTCCTTTGAAATTACGCATAATCTAAATAAAACTTTTATTATGATGCTAAATATGGTGCCCGCTCTGCTTCTGTGCACCATTTTGTATTGGATTTAATCAATGTAAAAATGCATAAAAATGAACAAAATGACTAAGGCTACGTTCAGACTGCAGCCTGAAGTGACCCAAATCGACCTGTATCTGATGTTCTAATGACAGTCTGAACGACACAGATCTGATTTTTTCAAATGTGACCCAGGCCACTTGGATATGTGCTCCTAAAACTGATACATATCCGATATTTTGACATGCGACTTTAGTCTGAACGGCCAGGTTCACCCGACCTGGGCGTGTTTCCTCCAATGAGAGTGGTACAAATAGGCGCTTACAAATGTACATAAACATTCTTCTCGTCATGTGTAAATAGTATATAAACTTTGTATCACTGAAGCCGTGAAGCACGTAGCAATCCCACCGCTCTTGTCTGCGACTCCGCACCAACACGTTCATTTCTACGGACGTTGCTGCCGCTGCCCCACAAAACGCCGTGGCCAAAAACCTCGTCCTTCTCTTTCTCCGTCTCCTCCTTAAAACAAATAAGCTGTACATGTTCTGGCTCCGGTACGACAGCAACTTTAGGCGACTTCCATAAACACTGAACACGCTCACTGTGTGTGTGACGTCATCGTGTCCTCCAATGCTCATGCGGGACACTTTTGGGGCGTTTAAAGTTCATACTGGAGATCACATACAAGTCGCATTTAATTGGAAATGTGAACGACCTCGCAAAAAAATCAGATCCGGCCCTCCAAGACCTTTAATCTGGCCCTTGGCTGATTTTCTATTAAAATATTTAAATTATATTTAAATTTTCTATTAAAATATTGGTAGTTTTCTGTGCCTCTTTTCTGCGCAGCTTAGCATAGCAGCGGCTCCAGCGCCTCTGTGCGTGGCTGGCTCCTTGGACCATTGTTTTGACTGTTGACCATGACACCCTCATCAGCAAAATGTCAAAAATGAGAAAAAGTGGACGCCGAGTCCAGGATTTTCCAAGAAAAATTGACAAATTCAGATTTGTTCACGGAGGTGAATGGGAAACCTGTAGGCTTGTGTTGAAATTGCATTTTCCTTACAGTTTCAAGTTGTTCATAATATTATAATATTTTGTAAAAGAAAGAGTTCATCAAATAAAAAAGTTTCTCTGTGCAGATATCTGGACTTATTGCTATTTTTGGGGTATATTTGCCATGAGTTTTCTGAGTTTTCCTTTTGGGATCAAAGTAGGCTGGATACGGCCCCCGGACCAAAATGAGTTTGACACCCCTGGTTTAAACGCTCTCTTTTCCGTCGCTCTCCCTTTTGCCCACACGCTCTTCTGGGTCTCTTTGGTGGTTGCTCTGTCCTCCATTCCAGGTAAAATCAGTCCTTTGTTCTATTGAACTGTATTGTGTGCTGCTGTGCGCCCTAAACAGGGCGACAGGTGATCAAAATCCTACCTCAGATTAATAAATTGCATAAGCCATCTTCCTGAATCGCTGTCTGCAAGGGTGCCATGACCCGGTCCATGCAGTCTGGGTCATGTCCTAGATGGCAACAAGTTACCCTGTTTTAATCCAGCCTGGGAGGGTGTGTTTTTATCTCCAACCGCAGATGTCAGTGGCCTGCAGCAGCCTGGGCACACCAACTATTTTGTTTTCTGTTGTTTTGTTTAGTGTTTTATTTTTTGCCAGTTGTTTTGGTTCTTGCCTTGTTTTGCTTTGATTTATTTTTAGTCATAATAAAGATCCTGTAAAAAAACCTAGCTCTCTCCGTTAAAATACCTACCTGTGTGCCTGAGGTTAATTTTCCCAAACTAGATTAGGAGTGGTGCTGTACTATACTTAAATTATATTGGCGGCACGGTGGCTGAGTGGCTAGCGCTCATGCTTCACAGCAAGAAGGTTCCGGGTTTGATCCCCGGGTCGCCTGGGCCTTTCTGTGTGGAGTTTGCATGTTCTCCCCATGTCTGGGTGGGTTTCCTCCGGGCACTCCGGTTTCCCCCATTAACCCAAAACATGCACCAGGTAAAATCCTCCAGTTTAGGTCCTGACCAAGCCAAAGCAAGAAGATCATGGAGATGGTCCCCGGGTGCAGTCATGTGCTGCCCACTGCTCCTAATAACAGGATGGGTTAAATGCAGAGAAGAATTCTCCAGTGTGAGATCAATAAAGTGGCTTCTTCTTCTTCTTGATATTCCAAATTGCTAACCCCTGATTGTTACGTGTGTGAATGAAACAAACACAACTCCGAGGGACAGAGTGACCAGGGAAGTGTCGCACAGGCACAGCAGGTCAGCAGGTAGTAATGTTAGGATAATACCGGGACTTTTAGGTGATGGACAGGCATGACAATCGCTCACCTTTCGGCGAAATTTGCAGTTTTGAAGCCCAAACAGGTGACCTACGTGAATTGTGTAGATTCAATTAGAAGTTTTTTTTTTTTTTTTTACGTTTTGTTTCCACGGGAATTTCACCTGGGGTGCCACCTAACGTGCCCCTGACCTTGTGTGCAAGATGCATTTTAAATAAACTGTTGAATGTGTAGTTACTGTGAATTTGCTGGTGGTTTTGGGGATTTTTCCTTTAAATGTTGCGCCCTGGTTTCCCCTCAGCCAAGACGTAACAATACTAAAATAGTTTGCTGTGGGGAACACAAACACAAATTATGAGGGGCCGGTGTAAGCCAAAAATGCCAGGGACTTTTTTTTGTCCCAGTGCCAGTCAGCAGGTAGATTGCTACATGTGTGTGAATGAAGCAAACACAACTCCAGGTATGCTTTTGACAACATTACAACATGCATCAGAAAACAGTTTAATATGGACCCTTAAAGCCTGTGATCCAAGGTGCTTCTACGTTTACAGTAGTGAACGTTGTCAGCCCAAGATCAGCCACTTTCACACCCTGAGGACGCACTCTGAGGTCTCCTGTCCGAAGCGTTCACTGAGGTCCAGAAGGCAAGGAAAGGCAAGTTTATTTGTATAGCACAATTCGTACCCAAAGTAATTCAAAATTCTTTACAGAATAAGAAAGACATTAAAATTACAATACAAAGCCAAACATAAATAACATTGCAGCATGGCATTAACATTAAAAGAGAATAGAGAAGTGTGTGGCCCAAGCACGTCGCTCTGGGATTCAATACTCAACCTCAACCAGGTAAAACGTAAAATGTAAATAGTTGTAGACACCCAATACCCCAATTTGCACAGTAGGGTCACTGTCAGAGTGATTTGATTAGTCAAATGTACTGCCTTTTTGATATTTGAGGTCCCTGGGATGTCACAGATGTAAGGCAGATCAACAGGCTATGAACATCGAACCATTTCATTTTGTGATTTTCTCTCAAGAATATTATATTTTCCCAGGAGAAATAGATGGATAACCTGATGTGCATATTCCTGCTCTGTGGTGAGAAATGCCTCCTGTATAGAATAAGTGTTAAGTTTTATTCTTCTTAACTCTGTGTCTTATGTGTTCTTAGGTTTAAACGTGGCATTATCCTTCCCCAATGTGATGTACGAGTACCATGCCATAAACTTGTCGATGACCTGGTCTCAGGCTCAACAGTACTGCAGAGAGCACTACACTGACCTGGCCACATTTAGAAACATGGACGACATCAACAGTTTTCAAAGGCCCAGTTCATTCACTGGGGCTGCCTGGATCGGACTGTTCGATGATCCAGCTTCATGGAAAAGTGTGATGGGAAATGACTCAAACTCCTGGAGGTGGTCTTCCACTGGGACCACCAGCCCTGGAGGGTACCAGAACTGGGAAACTGGTGAGCCAGACAACTATGAAGCAAAAGAGTCATGTGGAGCGTTGCAGAACGGACTTTGGGGTGATATTGCTTGTGAGAATCTCTGTCCATTTGTTTGTTTCACAGGTGAGACATTTTGCATAATCATTCAGTGTGTCAAAAAGCAATTGGAATTTTGAGTGACACTCATTCAATTATTTCCTCTCATATGCCGTACAAGTACAGTTAATACACCACCATATCTACAGCTCTGGAAAAAAATAAGAGACCACGGCAAAATGATCAGTTTTTCTGATTTTACTAATTATAGTTATGTGTTTGGGCAAAAGGAACATTTTTGTTTGAGTCTATAAACTACTGACAACATTTCCCCCAAATTCCAAATAAAAATATGATCGTTTAGAGCATTTATTTGCAGAAAATGACAAATGGTCAAAATAACAATAAAGGTACATGTTTTCAGAGCTCAAACAATGCAAAGAAACAAGATCAAATTCATTTTAAAACAACATAATACTAATGTTTACACTTAAGAAGAGTTCACAAATCAATATTTGGTGCAATAACCCTTATTTTTAATCACAGCTTTCATGCGTCTTGGCCTCCACAAGTCTGTACATTGTTCTTGGGAGACTTTATTCCACTTCTTGTGTTGGAATTCAACAGACGCTGGAATGGAATGGCTGTAATACATGTAGAGATGCTGATTTCAGGGGAAAAAAATGCAGTGGTCTCTTATGTTTTTCCAGAGCTGTATCTACCATGTCTAAAGAGTTGCTTTCCATCTGCAGTCCTTGACTAAATCAACAAGAATAATCTTATCAGCAACAAGAACATTTGACAAGTCCACGCTTTGTTTTTAACCATGTTTTAAAGACCTTCAGTCATAATGCGTTTACTAGAAATATGCAGGATTTTGATACATCGAGATAAGTCAAGTCCCAGCTTGACTTACTGTACAGTAATCCCTCGTTTATCGCGGGGGTTCGGTTCCAGAAATAACCCGTAATAAGTGAAATCCGCGAAGTAGGACAACTTTATATTTTACAATTATTCTACATGTTTTAAGGCTGTAAATGTCTCACCACACACATTATACACTTTTCTCAGACTGGTATTAACATTTTCTCACATTTCTCTCTTGTTTAAACACTCAAACTTTCGTAGATTTTCAACAAAATGTATATTATTAGTGAAAGGGGGAAGGGGGGGGGGGGGGGGGTGCGCGCGGACACGTGCACCTGAAACAAGGCAAAGAGCCACATGCGGTGGTTTAATCCTGGTTTAGACCTGGTCTAGTCCTGGTTTAGTCCAGGTTTAGACCTGGTCTAGTCCTGGGACCGGAGAAGTGTGCACGCGGACACGTGCACCCGCTCATCGTGGTCAAATCCATGAGCAGCATGACGGATGCGAGGCCGTGCATCCCACCCGGGGCTGCGAGCACGAGACCGAGGCCGGCAGCGCCCGGACCGTGCCTCCCCCTCGGGACCAACGACGCAGTCGAAGCGAACACGCACAAGAGGCGCACGAAACAAGACAAAGAGCCGTATGCGGTGGTTTAATCCTGGTTTAGACCTGGTCTAGTCCTGGTTTAGTCCTGGTTTAGACCTGGTTTAGACCTGGTTTAGTCCTGGTCTAGTCCTGGTCTAGTTCCGGTCTAGTCCCGGTCTGGTCCCGGTCTGGTCCCAGTCTGGTCCACATGTCTTAGTCCCAGTCTGGACTTCCTACAGATCCAGTGCCTCATGTCTCGGCTCCTCGTGCATCCAGCGGGACTCCCCGAGTCCCCCCGGGTTCCCCCCAGAGCCCCCCCCGGAGCCCCCCCGGGTCCCCCCTCTATAACATCTATATAAATGTGTCAAACTGAACACATTCTGTCCTGTACAGGAGACACGGAGGAGAAGACAATCAGGACGCACAACATTGTGTTGTGCGTCCTGATTGTCTTCTCCTCCGTGTTCAGACACTATTAAAATAAATAAATAAATAAATAAATCCGCGAAACAGCGAGGCCGCGAAAAGTGAACTGCGATAGAGCGAGGGACCACTGTATTGCATTGTTTTGAGCAGTGGTTTGGAGGAAGAGCCGTGAGACATGAGCTTTATATTGAAAACAGTATCAGTGCAATCACTCAAAAAAAGAATTGAAAGAAACCTTCTTTAAAAAGTTGTTCTGGTTGAAATTACTACAGAAATGTATTTTCTTCCACAGTTGGGGTTCTGATTCAGTTGCATGATGTTTACGGAACCCAGGGATTAGATCAACTTTTCTATTCAAAATTTTTATTGTCGTCCATTGTGGCCTTGCAAGACACTCTTGTGAGACATGGGCCATTTGTCAAAGATATCACAAATTTGACCACACATTTTTACCTACACCATATCCGTAAATATGGGCATGCCGTACCTCATAAAAATGTCCAAAACCTAATGAATTCAGCCCTTGACGATATTTCACACCCACACATTTACCTTTGGTAACTGTCCAAAAAAATAACCAACCAACCAAACAAAAAACAACAAACAAACAAAAAACATCAGACTGAAGTCACTGGGAAACAGTGACTCATTTTTGCAGCAGTAGCTCAGTTGGTAGTGTTTGTTCTCTGATCTGAAGATTGGCGGTTCAGATCTCGCTCATGACAAAAAACCTTATTGGCATTGTGATCAGATCAGCTGACCCGCAGGTTGCCGGTGTGATTCTAGTTCCTCAGATTAATATTGCCATTGAGTCCTTGAGCAACACTTAACTCCCCTTGCCTCCCGTATCTGTGAACACTGGGGTATGAATGTGTGTGTGAAGGGGTGAGTGGTTCCTTGATGTACAGGCCTGGACTGGTAATTGGGCATACCGGGCATATTCCCGGCGGGCCAACAGTCCTAGGGGCCGATGCTGTTTTTTTTTTTTTTTTTTTTACTTAGAGACCAGCCCACAATTTAGAGGAGGCGGCCCATTGGTCCATCTTCAATATAGACAGTGGAAACCACTGGGGGCGGCAGTAGCTCAGTTGGTAGAGCGTTTGATTCTGGGGTTGGCGGTTAGAATCCCGTTCTTAACGGGTTGGCCGTGTGTGATCCCAGCTCCCACAGATGAGTGCTACCATTATGTCCTTGGGCAAGACACTTAACCCCACCTCGCCCCCAGTGTCTATGGACACTGGTAGCCCCCATAACAGAAGTGTATCAAGGCCTGTTGTGACGTGGGCGTCCTCCCGTGGACCCACCACCTGTGGGAGGATTCCTGGGGGCTGGTGCATTGTGTTCTGAGAGGAGCAGCCAGAGACTGTGGACAGGGAACCCGAGGGAACTCAAGGGAACCCGAGGGACAGGCTGACCAGGGAAGTGTAGCACAGGCACAGCAGGTCAGCAGGTAGTAATGTTAGGATAATACCGGAACTTTTAGGTGATGGACAGGCATGAAAATCCTCACCTTTCGGCGAAATTTGCTGTTTTGAAGCCAAAACAGATGACCTACATGAATTGTGTAGATTCGATGAGAAAAGGTTTTTTTTTTTTTTTTTTTTTACGCTTTGTTTCCACAGGAATTTCTCCTGGGGTGCCAGCCAACGTGCTCCTGACCTTGTGTGCAAGATGCATTTTAAATGAACCGTTGAATGTGTAGTTATTGCGAGTTTGCTGGTGATTTTTGGGAGCTGGAATTTTTTCTTTAAAGGGACAGTGTGTAAGATTTTTACCTGTTAATTACTGAAATTGAAGATACCCATTCAAAAATACAGTGTTTTCCAAGCCTTTTCACTTCCATCATGAAATCAAAGTATTCTGTTGGACTTAGATATAGTCACATAAAAGGGGGATCTTCCCCATATAGAGGCAGCCATTTTGAATACGAGAGCCGCAGAAGGACATTTGGGCTCCGCCTTCGGCAAGGCTCGTGGTTTTGGGTAAACAACAACAAGCATGCTGCCGGATCAGACATCGTAATGGATCTAACACGTGTTTTGGACTAAATTGTTTTACTGGATTTTATTCGCTGGATCCTTACGGACAGATTGAGACCAAGCTTATGGTGAAATACTGAAGTTTGACCTGTCCAGAGCCTTCAAAGGTAAGCTAAGTAACAAACCTCGTTTTGTGCTTTTCCGTATAAAAGCCCCATGTGCTCGGGGAGTGATTGTTGTGCAGGGAAATGAATTGCATAGTCAAAAAGAGGAGACTGTAAGGTTTCATTTGATGTGTAGATTGTCATGGTACACGATCGGGAATGTGTGTTCTCATGCGGAAAAAAAAAAAAAAAACAGGGACCGCGTTTTATTTATACCGTAGCGGCGCGCGGTTAGTGCGCGGATACGCGAGCAGTCCGCGTTACGGCGCGCCCGGGTGACCCTTGAGGTCTGCCGTAGCTAAAACAGGAAGTGCAATAGCCAGTATCCACTTATGCGCCACGAATCCTACACACTGGACCTTTAAATGGTGCGCCCTGGTTTCCGCTTGGCAAAGACGTAACAATAGTAAAATACTTCGGGAAAAATGCTTCGGGAAACACAAACATAAATTAGTCCGTTGTGCTCTGCTAATTATGAGGGGCCGGTCTAAGCCAAAAATGCCAGGGCCGTCCCAATTCAGCCCTGTTGATGTAAAACACTTTGAGTGCCTTGAAGGTAGAAAAGGAGTTGTGTTTTGTTTCATTCACATGTAAAAACACTGTGTTCCACCTTGTGATGTCATGTGGTAATACAGGAAGCTCTACTGCATTTTTAAACTCCACACTAGAATCACTTGGATAATTTCAGCCCTGGAATTGCCAATCTCAACTGAACAAAAATGTAAAAAACAACCACTTTATGACATCACGAGGTGGAACAGAGCATTTTGAGCTTTTTAGACTGTAGATGGACTAAGAATGATTGATTACTCAAACATATGTGAATGAATCGAAACAAAACTTCAGGTATGTTTTTGAGGAGATAATAACATTCTAAAATGGCTTAACGCTCACAAAAATCCATTTTGTGTAATATAGAAGTTTTTAATTTTCACAGGTTCATCAGCTGGCTCCAAACAGTACACATTTATTTCTACCAATATGACCTGGGAGGACGCTCAGAGCTACTGCAGACAGCACCACACAGACCTGGCCATGATTGAAGATGACACTGAAAACTCTGCAGCAGCATCTGTTCTTGCACCAAACCAATGGACCTGGTTTGGTCTGTACAGAAAGTCCTGGAGGTGGTCCGACGGCAGCGAGAGCCGATTCACAAACTGGCTCTCTGGTCGACCAAACAATTACCTTGGACGGCAACACTGTGTTGTGGAGAAAAATGCTCATGTGTGGAATGATGCACAGTGTTCAGCGAAGAAGTTATTGGTCTGTGGAAAAGGTGACTTAAATGTACATTTTGTGTTTAACTTCTATTCTATCCAACTTTGCTCTAAGTCTAAACCTTTTTCTGTCATTTACAGCTTTAAAGACCAAGACCCGAATTAAACTAAAACTTCAGTCGGATGTAGACCTTTCAGATCCAACTTATTTTATGCAGATAACAAAAAAGGTATATTACTTTTACTTATACTTTATATTTACTGATTTTTCCATGGTTGCTAATACTTTTCACATCTTTAGCGCTTATTTTTTAACAATTCATAAATATATATATATATATATATATATATATATATATATATATATATATATATATATATATATATATTTAGATTCAAAATATTTAGATTCATTTAAAGGTGCATTGTGTAACTTTTCTGGTTAAGTGTCCATCACCTGCTTGTTTCTATTGCTCTGCCCAGAATGTTCCACAGTATGACATTAAACAGTTCTATCTTACATTGGTTGAATAACAGGTGGTTTTATAGCTGGGAAAAAAACAAAACAAAACAGGCATTCTGACTGTGAGCGGGGATGCCTCTCCACAGATCTGACCTGTAACTTGGTCTGGTTTGGGCTCCATGAAGATAGAAATGTTTAATGCCACACTGTGAAACATTCCAGGGCTTCAGCTTCAGCCTTTGCACTGTATCCAGTTTATCAAATTATTTTTTTGTATTCTTTTCTTATAGATTGCCTTAATACTACAGGACGAAGGCAAGGGAATCACCGATTTCAATGTCAGTTGGACAGTTCCGCCTCTGAAAGTAGACGCCTAAACACACTTTAGTGATTCAAGGATTTATTGTCATTTCAGATGTTTCTTCTATGTTGTGTGTCCCTCAATTGTCCAGGTAGAATTCATGGCAAATTTGTCAACTGGACAAAAATTTACTTGGTCGAATACGTGAACTGTTCAAGTTCAAAGTTCAAAGTTCAAAGTCAATTTTATTGTCAATTCTGCCATATGTGTTCAACATACAGTGAATCGAAATTTTGTTTCTCTCTGGCCAAGTGCAAAAAGACAGTGTACAAAATACAATATAAAGACACGTGTAAGACAAAAATCTAAAATCTAAAAGCAGTGCAAAACAATAAATAAATACCTATTTACAGATGTCCAAAATGTGCAGTGTGCATCAAAAATGTGCAATGGAAGATACAGCAGTGAGATAATGTGCAGTGTGTAATGTGCAATAGAATGTGAATTGAAAGTAAAGATAAAAAATAAATGTGCAACAGTAGTAATTCCAGTGCAATAACAGTAGTAAACAACAATACAACAGTAGTAAATTCCTGTAGTAAATGTGCAACAGTGCAACAGTCATCCTTAGCAGCAGATTTTAAAGTGTCTAGAGTGTCTTTGGTGTCTGGTGGAGTGGGCCCAGAGAGTCCGGTACCTTCTCCCCGAGGGCAGGAGGCTGAAGAGGCTGTGGGAGGGGTGGCTTTGGTCACCCACAATGCTGGACGCTCTGCGGGTGAACGGAAGAAGCATCTTGGATGAGCTGCGAAACGTATTGGACCAAATAAACTTTTGTCCAGTTGACAAATTTCTCCTTTATTCTAAGTTGTTAGAAAGAGCTTTAGATTTTTAACAGGAACCAAAAAACGTGAGCACATCACCACAATTCTTGCGTCTTTGCACTGGCTTCCTGTTCATTTTAGAATTGATTTTAAAATGTTATTGTTTGTTTTTAAAGCTTTGAATGGACTGGCCCTGGATTACATCTCGGACCTCATCCAAATGTACACTCCGGTGCGCTCTGAGGTCTGAGGGCTCCAGCTGGTGGTGCCTAAGACCAGACTTAAATCCAGAGGGGACAGAGCTTTTTCTGTGGTTGGTCCTAAGCTCTGGAACGCCCTGCCCCCCCACGTCCGAGCAGCTCCCTCAGTGGAGAGTTTTAAGTCTCGTCTTAAGACCCACTTTTATTCTCTGGCTTTTAACACCGCGTGAGTTGTGTGGTCCTCTGTTGTCTTTTATTGTATTTTAGGGTTTTTAATTATTTTATTCTTCTTAGAGTATTCATTTATTTATTTTTTAGCGTTTGTATTTTTATTTATTTATTTATTTATTTTTATTTTTTGTATTTATTCTATATTGTTTTTATTATTTTATGGTATATTTATTTGTATGCACACTTGTTTCTGTGATTATTTGTTTATTTTAAATGATGTTTCTGTGCAGCACTTTGGAAACACTTTTAGTTTATGAAATGTGCTATAGAAATAAAGTGGATTGGATTGGATTGGATTTGCAATGATGCTGCTTTCAAATGCTGCAGGGAGGTTTGTATTTCTTGATGTAGCACCTGAACAGCTTGTAGACAGCAGAAACAACACAAACACGCCTGTCTGTACCCAGTGTATGTGAGAGCAGCATAAGCTTTGTGCAACTATCAGCCAGCTCAATTGTCTCAAATTGTTGCACTAAAAGAAATCACAGTTAAGATCAATATCCTCCCTCAGTTTTCAGCTAATATCATTGTTCAAAATGTTTTGAGTTTTCTTTACATACTTATGATCACGTGTAAGCAGTTACCTACATATTAGGCAGAGCTGAAGTTCATTATATTTGATACTAGACTGTAGCCTTTATCAATAATATATCTCTATAATATTTAAACTAGGGCTGTCAGTTTAACGCATTAATTAGATTAATTAATTACACTGCAAATTAATGCGTTTTAAAAATTAACGCAATGAATTATTAGTGGCAATTCAATGCGCGTGCATTTTAAATTTGGCGTGCGACGAGCAAATCGCTGCTCGGGCTTTTGAACGGCAAGTTTATTTATAAAAAAGAACGAAGACGGGACGATCAACAAGAACACAGTGATTTGTAGCTTTTGTAAAAAGGAATTTTCTGATCACCGAATGTGCTCCAGCCTGATGGATGATTTGAACGATAAACACGTCCATTCCATTGTTCTCGCCGATAGTGTGTGCATGAGCGCATTTCACCAAACCACCAAACCACCAAACCACGCTCGCAGAATTTGGGAAACTGACAAACTCAATCGCAAAGTAAGTTTGTTCATTCGATCAATTGCTTGATTGCTCACTCACTCACAATCTCTCTCTCTCACACACTCTTAAAATGCAATTAATTAGATTAATTAATTACAAATCCTGTAATTAATTAGATTATTTTTTTTAATCGCCTGACAGCACAAATTTAAACTGCAATATATCATCTTTATTTTTGGGTCAACATACTGTAGTACTTCATAAATGTTCTTAAAGCAAAATACCATGATGAAATGTAACCACAATTACACCACCCTAGAGGAGAATCTGTCTACGGTTTGCTTCTTCTGTGGCGTGACCCAAATGTGTGTCTTTGTATCCGATTTTACAGCTGCTGTGCTCTGGTGTGTGTGTGTGTGTGTGTGTGTGTGTGTGTATGTGTGTGTGTGTGTATGTATGTGTGTGTGTGTGTGTGTGTGTGTATGTGTGTGTGTGTGTATGTGTGTGTATGTGTGTGTGTGTATGTGTGTGTGTGTGTGTGTGTGTGTGTGAGACTCTGAGCTGCTCTGTCAGATCATAAAAATAAAACATCACCTCATCAACAGCCAATAAAACGGCAGACGGAGTGACGGACACAAACTACGAAAATAATGAGAAGACTTTATTACTCACTCACTCACTCTGCCCTGTCTATTTAGTAATGTTCGCCTCAGCTTCAGTTTTCAATCAATTTCATCAACATTCTGTTCTGCTCCCCCTCCCCACCTTACCGTTTGTTTACCAAACAAAAAGACGCCGTGTGTTATCTGTCCCATTGTTTTTGTCGTAATATGTTTGTGAATATTGTTTTTACTGCATCTTTTTCTACTCTGTTATCTCCAAGTTGGCGGCGCCCACATGCGCAGCGGCCCCTCCCCTGGCCGTCTCACTGGCTCTGGGAGAAACGAAATTTTGATTCACTATATGTCGTGTACATATGGTTTTAAAACTAACTATGAATTATGAACTATGAACTATTCAACTCTTGTAAATCTGTAGCCTAAATTTAAACTGCAGCATCTCATCCATTTTATCCATAGACTTTATATTTTGCAAATAATGAAACTAAGTCCACGAAACATCCCTGTTAATCAAGTTTGAAGTGTTCTTTAAAAGTAAAAAGATGAGAGTAGTTCCTCACCTGTTTTTTTATGCGGTGAAGCTGTATATTAGCAATAGTGACTCTATTTCCTGTGGACTTTATCGTCAACCTCCTGTGCATTTAAAAATATGGATAATAATAGTAATAATAATAGTATAATTAAGTACTGTTGATTGTTTATTTAAAATCTCATAAGATTCTCCTTCTGTCTGTGGTGAGCGCTTTTTAAAAAATCATTTAAGACTGAAAAATCCTGTAGTGTAAGATGTGACTTAAAACGAGGGGACGGGACATTCTCTGTGGCTGGCCCTAAGCTCTGGAACTCTCTGTCACCCAATGCCCAAACAGCCCGTGAGTTGTGTGGAGTTTTTACCTTTTTATCTTTTGGTGTTTTTTTTTATTTTTACAGTCTAAATGAGGACTAGTGGAGTTAAAGGGATATGCCACCCCCAGGTCAAACTTGGGCATCTCCCCACAGTCCAGAGACTAAAATAAGTGGTGGAAAGCATTTTTCTGCTCACCCAGCCATTGTCCAGGTCTGTCAGCACTGACCGCCGCGGTATCTGCTGCTCCTCCGCCTTAGACTGGAGTCTAACGTCGCCAGAGAAAGATTTCAGCCAAAAGGAATTAATTTGCTCGATGCATTTCCCAATTACTTTCTGTGTAGTGCGCATTCATATCGAGTGCAAATAAATGTGCAAATCAACACGGAGAGCTTGACTTGGTCATTTTGGGTGGGAACTATTTTCCAGTGCGGAAGAATACAGCCGAATCACGCAGCACGCTGCCAGGGGAATCCCTGTTACACACCAGGAAGGGAGTTCCCCTGTTACGCAGCGTGGTGTGTGCTTCGGCTTTCTTTTTCCGCACTGAAAAATAGTTCCCACCCAAAATGACCAAGTCAAGCTCTCCGTGTTGATTTGCACATTTATTTGCACTCGATATGAATCCGCACTACACAGAAAGTAATTGGGAAACGCATCGAGCAAATTAATTCCTTTTGGCCGAAATCTTTCTCTGGCGACGTTAGACTCCAGTCTAAGGCGGAGGAGCAGCAGATACCGCGGCGGTCAGTGGCGACAGACTCGGACAATGGCTGCGTCACCAGGAAAACGCTTTCCACCACTTATTTTAGTCTCTGGACTGTGGGGAGATGCCTAAGTTTGACCTGGGGGTGGCATATCCCTTTAAATAGAGCTGTAGTTTATATGTATTGTGTCGCCCTTTGGAAACTGTTCTGTTTATGAAATGTGTTATATTAGTAAAGTGGATGGGATTGGAACCCTAGTTCAAATAATTAAATAAATAAATAAATAAATAAACATCTTTCACATTTTATTCCAGTTGCACATTAGTGGATTTTAACACATGACAGTTAAAACTCATATAAAATGTTTGTCCTATGAATTGTCATTGACAGTTTGTCTATTGTGTGACATTATCTTATGTTGCTTCTGTCTCTGACCTGCTCGGGACTACAGATGTAAAGTAGCCTTCGGGCTTATTCTGGCGTATTTACAAGTATATCTTCATGAATATGCATTGTCCCTTTTAAATAAAAAGAAAGAAAGAAATAAAGAAATCCCTTCACACAATGTTCCTCTGGAAAGTCCTCTGCCACATATGGTGTAAAATGCCTGTAGCATCTCAAATATCCAGAGCTAGCTGTTGCGACAGTTCAGTTCAGACAATACGAGAGTCCCTTGTGTTCATTACCTCTGAAGGAATGTCAAGTCATTAAAGCTTTTCAGGTGCACGCACATGCCAAAAAGGCAGATGTTTATTATATTACTAAATAATATAAACACCAAGGTCACTCGTTTGTATATCACTTAAAGTTTATAGGAAACACTGAAAATCACATATAGATTGTATTATTTGACCTTGGGAGTTAATGTGTGCCAGGAAGGGAGATAACGAGGTGGAGGAGTTCTGTGGAATTTATGACAGAAGGATATGGTTCTGGTGAACGCGCTGTGGAGGAGGGGAAGACTGGTGCAAAAGAAGACTGCGCGGATGATGAGCAGAAGAATGTGGCCCGGAGCAGAAGGCAGATCCTGAATCATATTATTTGCATATTGTATTGTATTTGTGTGTGAGGGAAGAGCAAGTTGTCAGTTTGATGCTCCTGGCGTAAGACTTGCTACTGTAAGCTCTAGGTGAGGCTGACCTAGAGCTCTGCGTTAGACTTTTTGTTAGGGAAATAAACTTTTTGGTTAATTTGAAACTTTTGAATCTTGGTCGTCTTTAGATAAGAACACGCTTTTACATCCAACACCTCTAAGTATTTCCTCTGGAAGGTCTTCTGCCACAGTGATCAATAAAGGACCAAAATGAATTTCCTATAAAGATTGGTTAATCTGTTATTGACCAAAAGGTTGTCAGACATCACCTGTGTCCACTGCCTGATCTGTCAGTATTTCCTGAATTTAGCGTGAATTAGCAACAACCTCATAGTGATAGATTAGGAGCAGAAAGCTCTGCAGAGACTGTCCCTTTCACCGCAACTAGCCGCCCACCGTTGTGCATGAATCAATTCCTATAAAATGCCTATCTTTTTATTTTAGGCTTATTTTGCTGATTTGTTGGTTTGAAGTACAAACTGGTCCAGATTGTTCCCAGAATGGTTGATTTGACTGAAAATAAGAATACATTTGATTTATATATGCTTTTCAAAATACTCAAAGATGCTTTACAGAACATAAGAGCAATAAACAAGTAATAAAAAAGTGAAAAGATAAAAAAAAACCTGTGAATCACATAAATGTGCTACAGCTTTCCCTTTATGTTTTACATGCCCAGGAGCTTCACAATTCTCTTTGGTCAGATAGCTGACAAAGAGAAATAAAGAAAACGTAGGTGGAGATGTACAGCAGACTGAGGTCCACTCTGGCACGCCCGCCTGTGTTGGTACATCCTCTTGTGAAGTGGCTGTTTGTTTCTCCAGTGTAGCGCTCACTGCAGTCTTCACTACACTGAATGGAGTAGACCACATTGCTTTGTTTGTGGCTCGGTGTTTTGTCCTTTGGGTGGACCAGTTTCTGTCTTAAAATATATGTGGGTTTGAGATAGACTGGGATTTCATGTTGTAGAAAAATTCTCTGTAGTTTTTCAGAAACTCCAGCCAGATAAGGAATAGTTACACCCTTCCTCCTGGGTTGTAATTCTCTGTCGTCTTGTTTCTTGTCTCTTTTAGTTTTGTTGACAGCCCATTTAGGATATCCACAAACAGAGAGGGCTTCCTGCACATGTTCTTCTTTCTCCTTTCCCTCTGTGCTTGTAGTGCCCTTTGTTGTAATGTCCAAATAACTCCAAGTTTGTGCTGCAGTGGGTGGTGTGAATCAAAAAGCAGATATTGGTCAATCCTCAAACCTAAATCAAAACAAACAAAGAAAACAATAGCGCTAGCCAGTGGGGTATTCCACGAACGTCGCTAAACTTAGCCGCGACTAAGTGCTAAGTTCTCGCCTGGCTGAGACACAACTTAGACAAAAGCTTGAAACCGTTCCACTAACGCATTTCAGCTGCGCCTAGTCAGAGCTAAGCTCAGTCTGGCCTAATCAGGCCGGGCCAAGACGCGTGCACGGGGCAAATAAGAAGCCCAGAACAAGCGACTGTCGAAAACGCGATCATGTCGAAGATTCGGGCCGATTATTTCAGCGCATCAGAACAGAAGTTACTTTTGGAACTCTACAACACATTTGCAATAACCAAGGCCAGAGACATGGCGTGGCAGAAGCTCGCCGAACGCTTAAATACGTAAGTTAAGTCCTATAACAGTGCTGGACATTGAGTTTTTTAAGTCTGTTTTTCACCATTGATGTCAACCTTGATTTGTGGCACAGGGGTGAAGTTACCGTCTGGGATGCGGGAGATTGTCAGTTCTATTCTCATGATGGGCAGATGATGGCATAATTATTATATTTGTATAGCAGTCTTGTCAGTTGTAATTTATTTTTACTGTGTAAAAGTATTTGCTCCAACTAATACGTTAAATTGTGTTATCTTGTCTTTGAGCAGGAATAATGTGAAGAGGACTGTTTTGCAGGTAAAGACAAAGCATAAAAACATTTTGCAGAGTGGTAAGTAAGCTAATATTAATATTATTATTCAGTGAAATTAGTAATACTGTTGAAATGGTACCTTAATTTAATTTAAAATGAACAGTAGCTACCAAGCCACAGGAGGTGGGAGCCCCCCTCAAAACCTTTCACCTGCAGAGGAGCTGGCACTGGCCCTAAACCGGGGTCGCCCACTGGTGGAGGTAATTGAAGAAGGGACCCCATCAAAGATCCTTCCTGCGAGTTCTTGTGAAGAGTATATTCAAGGTATTCTCTAGACTAATGCTTGCCTCAGCTGTGGTCCAAGCATTTGTATGCTTGTGTTCTAGTTACTGAAGATGGCGTACACTTGGACCCTCCTCAGCAGTCCTCCAGCAGTGCCTTGCCTGACCCTCAGCGGTCCTCCAGCAGTGCCTTGCCTGACCCTCAGCGGTCCTCCAGCAGTGCCTTGCCTGACCCTCAGCGGTCCTCCAGCAGTGCCTTGCCTGACCCTCAGCAGTCCTCCAGCAGTGCCTTGCCTGACCCTCAGCAGTCCTCCAGCAGTGGCCTCACACCAGAATGTCATACCTAATGTCTTTTATTGTTTTATGCCTATTGATGGAAATTGATAAATAGGATTTCATTAAAGAGGCTTGCACAGCATCTCTTAAGCAAATTTGTTGAATCATTGAAATGTTGCATCATGGAGCGTGCCTGTTATTTGGCTACATTTTGTTTTAAAAGTAAAGGTTTACCTGTAACTGTATTCTTTGATAGAGATGTCACATAAAATATAAAGTGTCAATGTCGTCATGTGAGAGTGATGTTAGGACTAACTGATATAAGTTATGTGATGATAACAATAATTGTAGGTTAAATTCATTTCCATTTCTGTAATATGTTGCAAATATAAATGCGTGAAAATTAAACTCAACTTTGACATCAATAGGGGGAATTGAACCCAGCCCGCCCGTACAAGAGTCAAAGCACATAACCACTCGACCACAGCTATTCTCTGGGATACCTCTGGAATTCTTCTATATGTTAATGTCGTAAAGACAGCGGTTCAAAAGCATGTGTTTAGATTACCGGAGAATTGTCAAGAACCAAGAACGTAAGGTAATTTGTTTTTTTGCTGATGTTTTCGGACAACACAGATACTCATGCGGGAGGTTGTGAGGAAAATAATCCTTGTTATGAAGTACGTCAAAGGTCGCTGATGTCCTGTTCTTATGTTATCAATCAATAGTTACCAATACATTGAGGTTTACGACAACTATGGCTGATTTATGCTGATTCAGTTAAATAACCTAGAGACGTGGTCTTTTAAACTGGACTTTGCCTGTGTTTTATTATCATGTTATGTATGTTATGTTTGCATAAGTTTATTACCTGAGGGTCCTAGTTTGAGTTAATGGTTAACTACTCTGTAGGTTAAATTTAGCTCAGTTCTGTACCAAGATGGGAGACTTATAGGAGACGACAAGGAGATGAAGAATCATGTCTGTATCCTCTGCTGATCAACATTAAAGTGCCTGCATTTTTCCTACGAGGTCTTGAGAATTTCTCCAACAATTTGGTGACACCGCGACGTGAAAGAACTATGCAGAAAGGACCAGGCCGTCGTCTCCCCCAAAGGCCCCTTTGAGAAACAACGCATCCAGAAGCGCTTCACAAAACGGTATGGCAGTGCCTTTTTCAAAGAATATCTGTCACATTGGCCAAAACCAAGATTATATGTGATGTTTTGTGAGGGACCTTTGTAATAAATTAAGTGGTAATTTTAAAACAATATAAAATCAGTAATTAAAAAGTCCGTGTTTATACGCCAACACGTGAGAAAAGAAGGAGCGTAGAATCAAAATAATAATGAGCGTTTAAGCTTTAAATTTGATAAAGCGTGATTAAAAAACAAAGTTATTAATTAAGTTCCGTGTTTATTGCTTTGCACGAGAGAGAAAAAAAGCAGATTTTGTAAGAAAAAACACTTTTGTGGTTAAACTTTACACAAAAAGAAAAAACAAAAACTCCTAATTTGAGTTTACAAAAAAAGGAATTCCAAAAGTAACATTATTGGTGTTTTTGATTGCCTTAAGCTCTCAAGACACCCAAGATGCAGAAGTAAGAGTTCGAAGAACATGACGTCACTTGCTTCTGTAGAATTGGCCGAAGGTCAATTGTCCAACTAAACGCAACTAATACAAATTGACAGACACTCGTAGCATACTCAATCTTATAGGGGATGCGCAATTTTGTTTGTGACGAAATTAATAATACTTTGGTACAGGAAACTGATGTGACCGAAATTAAATTGAGTTGTACCTGGAAAAACCGACCTAAATCACAAGCAGGTTGTCTTTGTATGATTTTCCCCGTCTGGTAGTACTGTTACGAGAGCGTCATCAAAAGTTTGTGAAAAAGAAATACACTTGAAACTAAAAGCTGAGCTTGTAAAGGAGATTACCAAAAAAGCTGAAAAAATAACGAAAAGTCTGTGTTCGGCTAATTCCACCAAAATTACGCAGATACTGAAAAAATTAAAAGACGAGTATGACACATTTAGAATTACCTGGGAGATTTGTTTCTTGGTGTCGATTTAAAGAGGAAGACAGTATAAATGAATCGTTCATATTGATGGCACTTTGTAAATGGTTGAGATTATTAAGAAGCACTTATTTGAGCAAGCATGAGATGAGAGCTGTTTAGAGTCTTGATTTGAGTTAAAATATTGGCTATGGTGGTTCATGTAAAGTTTTGTTGAAAGCTTGGATTATAAATGAAATGTGAGAAAAGAATGTTGAAAGATAAGAATTATGGCATTTATTGGAGAGATGTTTGTGGAAATTCTGGTTGTGTGAGTGTCATGATCTTACAAATGATACTTGGATCAAATAATTCTGTATTTATTGAGTAATTTAAAATTGCATGTTCTTAGAAATAAATTGCATGTTCTTAAAATTCGGAATAAATCTCTGAAATTATTGCATGTCATGGAATATTTGGAGAATAATCTGAAACGGTAGATTTTTCTATTTACTGAAAATTGTCTTGTTTTGGCAAATCTCAATTAAAAGTCTTGCATTGTGTAATTCACTTAAACCAATAAATTCTAAATTTAATACAATTGTAAATATTTTAAATTCAGCTCTCAAAGATTTGCTAGCTTAATCAATTTCATGGGAATAATAAATTTTGTTATGAGTGTTTGTCTATTTCTGCCTGCGGTCTCTCTGAGTGTGTGTGTGTGTGTGTGTATGAGCGGCAGTGAGCAGAGAGGTCAAGAGGTCACAGGGGAAGATATGAGCTCTTTGTTAGCTCTTTGTAACTTAGCTCTATTAATGTTGTTGTTCTTGTTAATGTTGTAAGAGTTGAGTAAGGAATTAGAAAAATTAGGGACAAGGATAGAATAGTGTCAGTCTGTATTTTGAGTGTTATGTGGGAATTAAAGAAAGCGCTTTGTTGCTTCAGGCTCGGAGCGCCTCTGGTCTGAATGTTTGCTCAGTACGAGTTGGACTAGTTTGAGTTTAAAGGAGCAGTGTGAGAATTACTCTTTGCACGGTGCCATCAATGAACGAAATAATAAATAAATAAGAAACAGTTTAAGCTATTGAGACAGCATTGCAATTATTAAAGTAAATATCTTATCGGCAATCAGGCCCTAAAATAATTGAGGAGGTAGATACATTTTAAAATTTAACACAAATAATTGGAGTATAGAGGTTTAAATTGCTCAAAGTTATTTTTAATTTATTACAGTTCATTTTTTCGGGTACAATTCAAAAATATAAAAGGTTGTATCACCTGTCACATTAAAGGAGGTACTGGATAAACTAATTGCTTTTATAAATAACTTAAGATTGGGAGTTTTTTTGTTTTATCTAAATTAAATATTAATAAAATAATTATTTTCAAAATTCTACGTTTACTCCTACGCTACTTTTCTCTCTCTTTGTTGCAGAAGCTTAAAACTTAAAAGCTGCAATTCGGACCGTCCCGCAGACAACAAAACGTAACGGACACATATTCTAATTGAGGCAAAAAAAAACTGTGCGTAAATCAGGTGATTAAAATTTTAAATTAAATATTTTAAACTAATTATAACCTGAAGTTACAATTATCTAAATCAAATTTCTTCTCCCTTCTAGAGAATTGTCTATAGAACGGAGAAGCCCCCAAGAATTAAATTTTTTAGAGCCAAAGGTAGAATCAAAAGTATACAGTACTCAAAATAGCGATACATTCACTAAAAAGCCATAAACCGGACGTTGTGCCCAAAATTTGTATAATAAATAAATAACTCAACTTCAAAAAACCCAAATTACCACAAAATGTCCTCACACTTTATCATGGTTGGCCAGTTGACAGAATATTGGTTGAATAAAGCACTCCAGGATGAAGCGGACCCCAAACAAGCCCGAGCAAATCAAACTGAAATCAAAACCCTGATTAAAAAATTCACCAAAAAGAAGATGGTTAAGAAGCTACAAAAATGGGCAGGAGAGCTGAAAGTCCTACAAGACACCAAAGAACTGTCTTCTATCTTGGTCCTAAAGAAAACCGGAAAAGAAGAGAAAATAAAGGAAGATTCAGTGCTAACTCATAGACAATTCAGAGACTCTTGTTGTGACACCGAAGATGAAAAAGGGTCTGCTGAGAGAAGAGGAAGGTCACACAGAAGGGCATGGGATGAGGACACTGACAGAGAGATTTCTCTATTTGATAACATGTACCGACCACTGTCCGATCCATCTATTGAACGAAGAGATTATTACCACAAGTCACCAAGACCATACCATCCCTCACCCTACACCAGCGGCAAGCTGAGAACCCCCGATACTAAAGCTGCTACATCCTCGAAGCCCTCCCATTTTGGAGAAGATTCATCCTTCAGAGCAACGCACAAAGTACTGACAGGAGTTTATACTCCCAGCCAGCAGAAGGAACGAGGGCCAAAAGCAAGTGTGTATCCAGTGAGAACAGACGGTCAAACTGTGGTCTATCAGCCATTTTCAATCAAAGACTGGAGTGCTTTGATGTTGACACTTCCAAGACTTACCAAAGGTGGCTTACCATGGCTAAGAGCTCTTTTCAAACAAACCGCAGGAGACCAACTTTGCTGGGGTGATATTCAGGCTGCTCTGACCAAAGCTGCTGACGAAACCGTTGCCAGAAACATCAAAAAAGCTATCGAAAGGAGCTTGAGATATGCACTGTGTAATCAAGAAGGCGTACACAACTATCGTGATGTGCTGGAGAGAGAACTCAGTCAACGCTATCCTTCTGTTGTGACCGAAGAATTGTTGTCAATGCAAATGAAAGACAACGAAGACTACTACAGTTACAAACAACGTGTCACTAATCTATACCATGATGCCACAGGAGAGCGGATCGATGCCAGAGCAGGAATGTCAATCATCTATCGCTCAGCTCTGGTGAAAGGTATGCCAAAAGCAGTGCAAGACGCTTTGGACAACGTGATGGGCATATACACTAAATCTGATGATGAGTTCGATGCACACTGCAGCCATCAAATAAACAAGTACCAGAGGGGTAAAAAAGAGGCCGAGGAGAAGAAGCAAGAGCTGGAACTGGCCACTGTGAAACTCCAACTGCAGAAATACCAAAATGAACTCAAAGAAGAACAAGCAGCAGGAATTTAAGAAACCATCAATGGACTACTGGAACCAGGATGAAGCTGCCTATGCAGAACCGGATGCTGAAACCAGTGAACAGCTTGATGACCCCTCCCGACCCTTCGCTGTTGAGGCTCCAGAAGGGGAGGAAAAAGGGAGGAGATCGAGGAGATAGAGAAGAAAAAGGACAGTATAGGCCATATTATGATAATTTGTTAAATTTACAATGTGTAATCTTGACTACGCTGATTATATTATTCTCTGTTGTTATAGTATGGGATACATTCTACTGACTGAGACTGATCTCGGACGGCTGGCAAACAACACGACAACCACAACGACCACTCACAGCACGACCAACTCAGCCAACTATATGGGTAAGACACAAGGAGCACTAAAAAGGGCAAAATGAGAACTTCCTAAAATTTCCAGAATTGAAAAATATTGCTATGAAGGCCAAACATGTAATGTTTTATTCGACGTATGTGAAATATTGGACTGTATGTTAAACATACCTGCTATAGATTATGTTTTTAATACCCAAATTGTTTGTAAAGACACTTGTCTGACCAGAGTTAATAATTATGAGGACCACAGGGTCACAAACAATACCAGAGCAATTTCTAGTACGGACGATCATCATAATACAGACCAAGGTGATTTTAGAACTGATCAACAGCAGAGAATTACCCTACAGAGATCAGGAAAGATGAGGCATCTTATCAAACAGATCTAAAGCATTGCAGAGAGAGTAAATCCCCTACTCAGCGATGCAACTATCAATTCAAAATCCAGAAGTTAGTGACTTAGGAATATATGCTATAGGTTTCCAGTGCTCAAAAATCACCACTGTTTTATGTAATCGGAGAATCAATTTAAATTTTGAAGGCTATATCCACATAACCATATTAGTAATTAATAAGATTGCTCCAGTGAATGAAATAAATTCTTTGACTGAAGCAATAAAAATAGAGACAGGATTGGAAATGACAGAAAACACTTGGTTAAAATGAGTACAGTATACGGTCCATACTCTGACCATAGAAGATTGTATTGTATGTTCGACTGCCAGACCACAACTAACTACTGCATCCATACCATATTCCAATAACAAGGACTTGACGTGTATACTTAAGCTCTTCATTAGAAAATCATTTGAACGGACTGATGAGTGTTATTAACTCCATGACAAGTTACTGGTTGTAACTTCAAAGGACATACCCACCACTTGGAAAATGGGAACTGCAATGTACACATGTTTTCTCAGAGATACGATTACAAACGCAGACATAAGGACTGACAACAGAGTTGACATTGAGGGTTTCACTAATAATTTTTGTAATCAGACTTTTACTTCTGACAATTATGACAATTTTTGCACTTTTGACTAACCAATCCATTTCATGAGCAGATATTTGGTGGTTATGTGCAGACTTCCGTCTATATGCAATACTATCTCCAACATGGTCAGGTGTGTGTGTGCCAATTATGCTAATTATCCCATTCACTATAGGTCCTACAGATTCATTGAATTTAAAACCGACTCAAGTTCTATATAAAACTGGACCGGACCATGTCCAAAAGAGGTCCTTGTCCCCACAGCCTAAAGAAACTCTGGTGTACTTGAACATGCCTGGACAAGTTGGTTTCATAAAATGTTCGGCCCATGGGCTGCGACAATTGTCTCCATTGTCACTACCATAGTGACTGCAATTGCTATTTTAATTGTAATTGGCTGTTGCGTTGTCCCTTGCCTCAGAGGTTTAATAGAGAAATTTTGACTTACTGATACATTAATCTAGTCTGATCAAAATTGAACGAATTAAGTTTTGGCTGAATAAATAAATGATCTAAATTCTAAGCCCTAAGGTGTTGCTCCTTGTGACTTATTCTGCCGTCCGAGTTTTGTACAATGATTTACATGATATATTGACATAAAGACATTGAGATGTGTTATGCTCTATGAATGCTAAGGTTAAATTGATATGATTAATTTTATTTGTAGAGGGAGCATCTTGCCACTCTACTATGTAAGTGTGATCACATGTGTTTATGTGATCAAAGGAGGGAACTGTGAGGAAAATAATCCTTGTTATGAAGTACGTCAAAGGTCGCTGATGTCCTGTTCTTATGTTATCAATCAATAGTTACCAATACATTGAGGTTTACGACAACTATGGCTGATTTATGCTGATTCAGTTAAATAACCTAGAGACGTGGTCTTTTAAACTGGACTTTGCCTGTGTTTTATTATCATGTTATGTATGTTATGTTTGCATAAGTTTATTACCTGAGGGTCCTAGTTTGAGTTAATGGTTAACTACTCTGTAGGTTAAATTTAGCTCAGTTCTGTACCAAGATGGGAGACTTATAGGAGACGACAAGGAGATGAAGAATCATGTCTGTATCCTCTGCTGATCAACATTAAAGTGCCTGCATTTTTCCTACGAGGTCTTGAGAATTTCTCCAACAAGGTGTGCGGAACTGTTTGACACTCTGTTTACGTCAGGTACGTATTCTCTGCGACACGGCCTAAGTAAGACACAACTTTAGCCTCCCCCCGACCAGACTATCTGCTAAGACCATGTTGCCCCAGTAACTCAGCGGGAACTAAGTTTAGCGAGCGTCGTGGAACCGAACTCTCACTTAACCTAGCGCCAACTGACGAATAAAGCCGGGCTTTGCGCTTAGTAGCTTTCGTGGAATACCCCTCAGGTCAGGTCCAGAGGTGTAAAAACACCCATTTTGGCCCTGAATGGTGCTAACAAGACCCACACTCCACTGTTGAAGAGGCCCACCTAACTAACAGAAACTGTAAATAAATAGGTGTGTTAGTTTCAAAGTAATTTCAATGTAGTTAGCTCCTCCCTTCAGGCAGATATAGGCAGTGTCCAGCGTCTGTGGCACCAGCGTCTGACCAGAACTGAAGAAGTAACTTGAGCTGCAAAAGGTATTCAACCAAATAAACTTTTGTCCTGTTGACAAATTGAATTTCTCCTTTTGCGTTTTAAACCAGATGTTTTGTAAGAAAGGCAAAAATACAACAACAAATAGTGACGGTGCAGCTGACTGCTTCTGAACACAAAGAATCACTAAGAGGAAGACCTTATTACACAATCACACACTGGAATGACCAGCCTGTTCCATGCTCCATTCCCCTGCACCAGCTCATGAAACGTCTGCACACCACAGATCTGAGATGTCTGGAAAAGGGAACAAAAATGTATTTGCAGCATTGATTTTTTTTTCTATAACTATATGTATATATTTATATAAATATATAGACTTTTTTAATATAACTGTAATTCTGGAATCTATACCAAATAAACACAGCTAAGTAAGCTGTGTCTTCTCCTGCAAACAGGCTTATAATCTACACAGTGTAAATTATTCATACTTTGGAGAACATGGATGCTCAAGCTGTTGACCTGTGGTTGGCCTGGGTGGTCACAATGCTAAGAGATTTAACAGCAAGAACTACCAGCAAGCTTTGCAGTATACCACATCATATTTTCTTGTGTACACTACAGCAGTAAAAAGATTAATGACATTCAGAATGTCATGTGGAAATCAGTTCTAAGGTCACCAATCAAATTTGATTAGTCAAATGTAGAGTTTTGAATGTATCTGGACTATATTATAGGTTTTACTTCCACAGGCCTGATGACTTGCTTGATAGGAGAGCTTAGGTATATTTGAGGTTCCGATCTGCAGTTTCTAATCATTATTTTTTAATTTCTGTGTTTTATCGGGAGACTGAAATGGATACCTCGATTCTCATATTCCTGCTCTATGGTAAGGGAAAAAAGGTTTCCTACACAGTAGATGTCTTTACGAATGTAGTGATCTTTTTTTTCCCTTCATTTTGTATGTGTTCTTAGGTTTAAATATGGCATTGTCTTTCCACAATGTGATCTACGAGTACCATGCCATTAACTTGCCGATGAGCTGGTTTCAGGCTCAACAGTACTGCAGAGAGTACTACACTGACCTGGCCACATTTAGAAACATGGACGACATCAACAGTTTTCAAAGGCCCAGTTCATTCACTGGGGCTGCCTGGATCGGACTGTTCGATGACCCTGCTTCATGGAAAGGTGCGATGGGTGATGACTCAAACTCCTGGAGGTGGTCTTCCACTGGGACCACCAGCCCTGGAGGGTACCAGAACTGGAAAACTGGTCAGCCGGAACACTATGGAGCAGTAGACTATTGCGGAGCGTTATATAATGGACTTTGGGGTGATGGTAAATGTGTGGCTCGCCTTCCATTTGTTTGTTTCACAGGTGAGACATTTTAGATTGATATTTTCAGACTGTACAGTAAACTAAGAAAACGAAACAAATTTGGAGATACACCCATTCCATCATCTCTTTTTTCATTACCCTAATTTATACAGGCTCATTTTAATTTACCAAAAACGGACAATATATATTTGTACTGAATTTCTTAATTGGTTCTTAAAATCCACATCTATAAGAAGCCCACATGGTTTTAACAGACAGTATTTTTTTTTACGTATTTTAACACCAGTGTGGACATATGCATTTAGACAAGGTCAACTTTTGGAGTTTCTGTTATTGATAAGAGTAGAAATGTATGGTCATTGCTACAAAAGTGTAATTAACTAAATAGAGGTGGAAGATATGATAGATTTTGTTCAAATGATAACATTTGGATGCCTGCTACAAATAAGCAGCTTTGATTGAAAAAAAGCATTTGGAGAAATGACTTCTTGAAATGACTACAATCATACAGAAAGAGAGAGGGGCTGACTGGCTTCCCATCTAAACCTCCTATTGGTTTGCCTTGATCCATGTTTTCACAGATTCTACTCAAGGTCCCAAACAGTACATGTATTTTTCTACCACTATGACCTGGGAGGAGGCTCAGAGCTACTGCAGACAGCACCACACAGACCTGGCCATGATTGAAGATGACACTGAAAATTCTGCAGCAGCATCTGTTCTTGTACCAAACCAATGGGCCTGGTTTGGTCTGTACAGAACAGTGTTGTATAAAGTAGTGGAAAATCAAACTCAAGTAAAAGTATAGGTACCCCTCCCAAAAATGACTTTGGTAAAAGTCGAAGTCACTGACTGAAATGTTACTTGAGTAAAAGTCTTAAAGTATCTGGAACTTCTTGTACTTAAGTACGACAAGTAATGTAAAAATAAATGTACTCAAGTAATGTCATTAAAAGTACAAGTAAAAGGCAGTCTGAAGCTAACCCTCGCTTTGTTACTTATATAGCACAGACAAACAGCGCTTGTTTACATTTTTAAAAGTAGGCACATGTTAATGTTATTTTTTGTACTTTTGAGCTCGTGTTCTCATTCGTTACACTTCGCCTACAGCTATGCCTTCCCTTGAGCCAAAAAA
The DNA here is from genome assembly GCA_036785185.1 of Paratrypauchen microcephalus. Classification (NCBI taxonomy): domain Eukaryota; kingdom Metazoa; phylum Chordata; class Actinopteri; order Gobiiformes; family Gobiidae; genus Paratrypauchen; species Paratrypauchen microcephalus. Next base: position 2,549,404 of record JAVJIX010000140.1, read on the forward strand.
GCTAGGTATCCTGTTAGCTCCAACATCGTCAAATACGCTTTGTGTAACTGAAACAATGTCACACAAAGTTAATTTCTACATGTTATGCTCAAGGTTTCACAGCGCTGTCTAGAATGTCCATGCTATGGTTACTGAAATTGGAATATAGACGCTAACAATTTCATTAATCTAGAACTTGCCTCGATGTGTTTCTTGAGGTTGGACGGGGAGTTCCTGTAAGATAGGTTTTCCACGTTTCTTGGAAGGCACAAGAGGCACTTCATTCGATAGGACGAATCCTTCATATCGGCGTAAGAGAACATTGTGTTTAAGTACGGCCAGGGATGCTCATCGTCAGGTCCCCCTTCATTTGTAGCCGACGTGGATGCTGTCTCCTCTTCCATCAGGGATGTTGATTGATTAAACGAGCTGCATGAAACCAACAGGTGTAGGCTGATTGTCATGCGCAAGTAGCAAACAAGCCCAGGCACGTCCTGACTTCCTTCAGTCAGTAGAGGTTTTTTTTGTAACGAGTAACTAAACGGCACATTGGAAATGTATCGGAGTAAAAGTATGCAATTAAATTCAGAAATGTAGTGAAGTAAAAGTAAAAGTTGTCATTTTTTTAAAAACTCAAGTAAAGTACAAAGTCTCCCAAAATGTACTTAAGTACAGTAGTGAAGTATTAGTACTTCGTTACTATACAACACTGGTACAGAAAGCCCTGGAGGTGGTCCGATGGCAGTGGGAGCCGATTCACAAACTGGGTCTCTGGTCAGCCAAACAATTTACAACTACAGCAACACTGTGTTTTGGAGTATGACAGTCACATGTGGAATGATATTACCTGTTCAAACAAGTATCCATTTGTGTGCATGAAAGGTGACTTAATATATTTGGTTTTGAACATTTATCCAACTTTCATACAGGTCTGAATAGCTGTTTTCTTCTAATTACAGCTTTTAAGACTGAGATGTACCAATTCAGTCTAAAACTTGAGTCGGAGCTAGACCTTTCAGATCCAACCTATTCTATGCAGACAGCAACAAAGGTAACCTAAAGATAAGATAAGATAAGATATGCCTTTATTAGTCCCTCAGTGGGGAAATTCCATTGTTGCAACGCACAGATCACAGCACGAAAAAGTAACGTCGTCGGCCTCTGCGCGTCCTCCGCGTCCGACCTCCTCCGCACATAGCAACGATTTTGTATTGCTTGACAAATGGTTGTTATTTGATATAATATATTGTATTCGATTTTTTTTACTCTGTTATTATAGCTTGTCGCAGTACTAAAGGACAAGGGACTGACTGATCTGAACATCACATGGAAGAGTCCACCTCAGAAAACAGCTGTAGTAAAAAAAGATGTTTCTAAACCTTCAGAATGTTACCACTAAGGTGTAACTTTTAAGACTTCCATGTGCTCTGGGGGACATCCATGTCAGATACGAAACAATTTCTTCCCTATGACATGGATGAGAGAGTTTGGTGTGGATGAACTTGACTGGCCTCAACTCGATAGAACACCTTTGGGATGAATGAGAGTGGAGACTGAGAGCCAGGTCTTCTTGTCCAACATCAGTGTGTGACAAATGTGATTCTGGAAGAGTGGTCAAAAGTTGAAGCTGTTATAGCTGCAAAGGGAGGACCCACGTCATATTAAAAATGGGATGTTACTTAAGTTCATATGCGAGTTAAGGCAGGTGAGCGAATACTTTTGGCAATATCTAGTACAGTGGTACCTCACCTTACGAAAGACCCAACAAACGAAAATTCCAAGTTACGAAACGCCTTCACGTTAAATTTTGAACTCTTTAAAACTCTTTAAATTAAATCACAGAAACAAGTGTGCATACAAATAAATATACCATAAAATAATAAAAACAATATAGAATAAATAAAAAAATAAAAATAAATAAATAAATAAAAATACAAACGCTAAAAAATAAATAAATAAATACTCTAAGAACAATAAAATAATAAAAAACCCTAAAATACAATAAAAGACAACAGAGGAGCACACAACTCACGCGGTGTTAAAAGCCAGAGAATAAAAGTGGGTCTTAAGACGAGACTTAAAACTCTCCACTGAGGGAGCTGCTCGGACGTGGGGGGGCAGGGCGTTCCAGAGCTTAGGACCAACCACAGAAAAAGCTCTGTCCCCTCTGGATTTAAGTTTGGTCCTAGGCACCACCAGCTGGAGCCCTCAGACCTCAGAGCGCGCCGGAGTGTACATTTGGATGAGGTCCGAGATGTAATCCGGGGCCAGTCCATTCAAAGCTTTAAAAACAAACAATAACATTTTAAAATCAATTCTAAAATGAACAGGAAGCCAGTGCAAAGATGCAAGAATTGGGGTGATGTGCTCACGTTTTTTGGTTCCTGTTAAAAGTCGTGCCGCGGAGTTCTGGACTAACTGTAGGCGTGAAAGAGCATTTTGTGATATGCCAGTATAAAGAGCATTACCGTAGTCCAGACGTGAAGAAATAAAAGCGTGAACGACTTGTTCAAAATGCTTAAAACTTAAAAACGGTTTAATTTTGGATAAAAGACGAAGATGATAAAAGCCTGATTTAACGACTGTGTTGATCTGCTTGCTGAGTTTAAAATCACTGTCCATGGTGACGCCAAAGTTGGTGGCGAAGGGATGAACATTATCTTTAAAGGGGCCCAAGTCCAATGAGGGATCAGTGGGCCCAAAGAACACAATTTCAGTTTTCCCTTCCTTCAAACAGAGAAAATTTTGGGCCAACCAAGCCTTGACGTCACCAAGGCAGTTCAACAAGGGTGTCAACCACCATGGCTTAAACCACCGTGAACTCAACAGTGGCTCAACAGAAGTCCTCCTAGTAGCACTCCATCCACACTCTCCAAATCTAACAGTTTCTCCATTAACATTAACAACTCAACTGTCCATCCCTCTCCTCAGGTCAAGAGTCTGGGTGTCATCCTCGACAGCACACTTTCATTTCACTCTCACATCAATAATGTCACCCGGTCTGCATACTTCCACTTACGCGACATCTCTCGTCTCCGCCCTCACTCCTCACTCCACTGCCGTCCTAGTCCACAGCCTTGTCACCTCCCGCATCGATTACTGTAACTCCCTTCTTTTTGGTCTCCCCAACAAATCCCTTCAGAAACTGCAGCTCCTACAGAACTCTGCAGCCCGGATCATCACTCGGACCCCCACTATCCATCACATCACCCCCGTACTACAACAACTCCACTGGCTCCCCATAAAACAGCGAATTCACTTCAAAATACTCATTACCACATTCAAAGCATTACACAACCTCGCCCCACCATACATATCTGACCTCGTCCACATCACCCCTCCATCCCGCACCCTCCGCTCTTCCTCCTCTCTTCAGCTCTCTGTCCCCTCCTCTCTTCCTCCTCTCTTCAGCTCTCTGTCCCCTCTGCTCGTCTCGTCACCATGAGGAGCAGAACCTTCAGCCGCTCTGCTCCTCAGCTCTGGAACTCTCTCCCTCCTGACCTCCGGAATATAGACTCTCTCCCTCTCTTTAAATCCAGACTCAAAACCTGTTCAGACTGTCCGACCTCTCATAGCCAATCACTCCACTCGGATTTTGTTTTTATCTTGTTTTATATGTTTTATTGTATTGTTTGTTTGTGCTTTTATTAATTTTAACCTTGTGCAGTGTCCTTGGGTGTTCTGAAAGGCGCTTTTAAATAAAATGCATTATTATTATTATTATTATTATTATTGTTATTATTATTATTATTATTATTATTATTATTATTATTATTATTATTATTATTATTATTATTGCGTGAAAAGTCCCTCAGTCGCCCAGGTAGAATCCATGATAAAAGGAGAAGTTCAATTTGTCAACTGGACAAAGTTTGTTTGGTTGAAAACGTTTCGCCGCTCATCCGAGAGGCTTCGTCAGCTCTAATAAGAATACTGGTAAGACACTTGCTTATATCTTGCTGTAGGGAGGAGCTAACTAGCTAACTACTTCCCGAAACTATCTCATTGGTTTCCGTCTTTTGTTTCTCTGGCGTCTAGATAACGATCCCTATTCATCCCTACACACCTGTTTTTCACACCTCTGGCCCTGACCTGGCTCTAGCCCTATTGTTTCCCTGTTTGCTTGATCTAGGCTTAAGAATGGAATTATAGATGGGAGACAAATTATGTCTGACTCCACCATTTCTGTTCAGAGAAGGATTCTCTTTTTTGACAAAAATAGCCTCTTTAACCCCCCTCTCAAACCAGTTCTTTTCCCTGGCTAAGATCTGAACCTCACTGTCCTCAAAAGAATGGCCCGTGGCTTCTAGGTGAAGATATACGGCAGATGACGGTCCACTCTGGCACGCCCGTCTGTGTTGGTACATCCTCTTGTGAAGTGGCTGCTTGGTTTCTCCAATATAGCGCTCACTGCAGTCTTCACTACACTGAATGGAGTAGACCACATTGCTTTGTTTGTGGCTCTGTGTTCTGTCCTTTGGGTGGACGAGTTTTTGTCTTAAAGTGTTTGTGGGTTTGAAATAAACTGGGATTTCATATTGTCTGAAAATCCTCTGTAGTTTTTCCCACACGCCGGCCAGGTACGGAATCGCTACCCCTTTCCTCCTGGGTTCGGATTCTCTGTTGTCTTGTTTCTTGTCCTTGTCTCTCTTGGTTTTGTTGACAGCTGTTGTGTGACAAGAATCAGGTCCGTGGGGGTAATCACCAACAATTAAGATGCAGACAACAAAAGAGCTAGAATAAATGTGCCTTTTTATTCCCCGCTCAGATGTTCACAATCACAATTCACACAGGTTAAAGTGACATATACACAAAATCAAGCTCTTACCGCTGACACGGGGCTGGAGAGTCAAACAACCCACGGTAGAGTAAGCACTTCAACCGAGCCGGGCGTCCACGCGTGAGACCCACAGCAGACTCTACCGTGCGTTCAGCTCCTCCGCCTTAAATACACTCAGCCGCCCCCATAGTATGCGAAGAGGGCCAGTCTCCGCACCCAGAGGTTTGGCCCACAACCTGTCCTGTTTTGAAAAGTTTCAAAACAGGAGAAAAGCTGCGCCTGTTTACTATCCCTGTGGATTCAACACTCCAAAACAGTCTTGCTTACATTCCAAGCTGTGACTGATAAACGGAGCCTGGGACACACTACCAGCATGGTTCCCCACATTCCATCCCTTGGCCCAGGATCAGTTCATCAGTACTCTTCCAGATTCCATATCATTATTTTCAACATGTAAGTAATGTAACACGAAAGTTAACATCTCTTGTCGTGAATCAAAACCAAATTCCCGCCTCCAGTAATCTTGATTAACCCAATGTTCACTGGGAAAAATGGCATTGTTTCCGGGGGTGTTTGTAGTCGTATATCCCAGGATATTCACAATATCTGTAGATATTCGGATTGACACGCTCCGGATACGTTGGTGTCAGTTCTCGTATACGGAGCATTTCCGAACTCCGGAATGGCACTGTGTCGACACGCTACATATCCGGTTCTCCGGATACTTACTGGATATCGTCCGTGTTTCACGTATTCACTGTTCGTATATCTCCGGATACGTCACGTTCTGGTACTGTGCTCACCTCCGGATATGTCAGGATACACAAGCTAGCATTCACTAGGGAGCTTTATTTTTCAAGCATTTATAGGCTACTGTATCGTGAAACCCATAGCCTTATGACCATGCAACATTTTCATACATTTATATACCATTTATATACCAATGTTTTACAGTGTACTACTGACTAGGCGGCTGGTAACTCGGTTAATATTTTAATTATATGCCTTAGTTATTTTAAAATAGCACAGACATTGGCCAAAATGACAAACAGATTAGCATTACTAAAAACTCATCACAATTACTTTGAAAAAGCTAAGTCTACACAGCTGACAAACTTTAGAGGTCATGGAAAAATGTAACCAATTTAAAGTATGTTTTTTAACTCAAAATACATTAACAAGTACTGTTTTACTTTTACTCAAGTAGATTTTTAGATGGGTACTTTTAATTCAGTAGGCTTTAAGCAAGTAAAGATACTTAAATCACATTTTTTCAGCATTTTTCCACCTCTGCCAATGTCACTAATACAATTTATACAACAGACAAGAACGTTTGATAAAGTTGTGTTTGATAAAGTTGTCTTTATTAATTAACCCATTTAGACCTAAAACGCCTGGGGAAAAAGGCCTGAAAATCTTAAGGGTGAGATCCTGAGGTTTTTCCTGGAAATTCAACAATGTCAAGGCCTATTAAATAAGTGATTTCTCAGCCTCTGAAGCACAGAGACAAAATTCCAAAAGTATTTGAAAGCTTACACTCAGGGCTCTCAAGTCTCACGCATTGAGAGTGTGACACACGCAATTTGACGTGTTCACACGCAACACATGGTATTTCTCACGCTGAAATTTAGTTATGCAATTCAAGCGCAGCGCTTCTGTGCTCAGAAATCGGGTCAGGCACCACGCGGTTTCAGCGCCATTTGTCCCCCACCCTTCCACCCCCCGCTCCTCGCAGAAAAAAAATAGTCACTCGCAACCCCTCCCCCCGGAAATTACGCAGTCACACGCACGACCCCGCTCGAAAGTTGAGAGCCCTGCTTACACTTGTGGGTTTCATGAGAACTATGTCTTATTATTCTACACCTTAAGAAAAAAATATAAAATAATCCAGAAACACAATAATATGGAAAAAATAAAACAAAACAGTCACAACATGTACAGTGCACAATATTTTCAAGTTTTAAGAAATAAAGAACAGCACTTATTCAGGTCAAACTGTAAAAAATAAAGTGTCCCAAGGCCATAAGGCAGTAAGATGAAGTGCACTACATACTGAACAGGTTACATCCCTTACATATACCAGCGATAGTGCTTGCCAAAGCACTCAATGTGCAGAGGTAGTTTGCACTGTTTGCATCCAAAGACTGTTGGCCCACCTACTTTCTCGTTCTCTGGGACCAGTTGACATTCCCGGCACAGCTTGCGCTTGTCATATATCTTTCCACAGTCATGTTGTGGAGGTGGTGTGGCTACTATGGCCCCCAAACGTCCTACAGTCGGGTGGAGGAGGAGGAAGAGAAGATGGAGAAGGAGGAGAGGTCACAGGAACAGCCCTTGTTGTCATTGGTGTGATAAGTTCCTCCAGCCAGTTCTTGTACCCTCTGTACTTTCTGCTGAAGGCAGGTCTTGCAGCGATGTATGCATTGTGGCAGGACACAGACAAGAAGAAGAAAAACACTCGCCTCCACCACTTCTTCGTTCGATGCTGGAACCCATAGTAGCCAACCATTTGATCAAGCAGATCGACGCCTGGAACACACAGCACACATTACACACTCACAAGGCAACAGTGGAAATAAACATAATAAATAATTATATAGTCACATATTTTGCCATAAAACCAAAAAGGCAAACAAACCTTTCATATTTTTTTGATAATCTGCAAGGCAAGCTGGCACTTCCACCTGTTGCTGGATGGCTCCGTTGCCTTCGATTGGCTGAAAATGCAGAAACAGACACAGGAAAGTCACCTTGGATGAAAGTATAATATAAAACAGCATAATTTACATTGTACTGTGGCTTTGTGAGATATTCGGTCTATTGTAAATAAGATGGCACCGCAAACTATGTGTATGTGATGAATAAAAATATTAGGTATTTTTAAAATGTCTACAGGTACTGTAAATTACATTGTTCTCTTGTGTTACAGCTTGTATTTGTATGATGTATGTATCTATTTTTGTATTATATTTGTATGCATGATTATGGTTGAATAAAAGTTCAATGCATAATACCAATACCTCTCTCATCATTATGCCCAAAGATGTAAACATGAAATGCTACATAATTAGAAAAAATGTAATTTGCAATGATAATATTAATAATCACCGTTTGTTATTACATAATTATCACAATCAATCAGTATTTTAGTTCTTACCTCCATATAGCATAGAATCTGCCATGGCGTCAGAGAACTGAGTCTTGATGAGATTTTTGATGTGTCTCCAATAATCTCTCTGTGCAGGCAGAACAAGTAGACCCATGCCGATACATAGCCCAATAAACGTCTTCATTTCAGGGACAGTTACATTCGACCACTTAAGCGTCTTTGCCCTCGCTGGAGTGTGATCACGTTCGGTCTGTTCACGGTAAATATTTGTCCCTTTAATGAGATGCGCCCAAACGTCGTCTGTGAAAATGTGATTGAATACCTTTAACTTTAACTCCCGGCGTGCGGTTGAATAGAGTTCTGCTCCTTTCAGATACTGCAGGTCATCGTCATCAAGGAGGTCCTTGGCCACCTGAAGCCGCTGCTTGAAAAGCTACACAGAAGAGGGCAATATTAAGCAACACATTTCAAAAGAATGTAGAATGCAGACCTACCTTAATTTCAATGCTTGCACCCAAATAATAGTTCATGGCAGCCAGGAAGAATTTCACAACCATCAACTGGATTTTTTTTTCTTTGGTCAAGCAGTGATCAAAGATAGTGATGCCAACAAAAAATAAAGGGGAAAAAAGGCACTTGAGTTGATTTACTGTAAAAAGTCCAAAACAATCTTTTATGTGGGCTAATAAAATCACCAATGTGAATCAGCCCTACGGCCTTAATCAGGGTGTGATGTCAGTGTGAGGTGTGTTGGGGGTCGTTTTACCTACCCGGTCACGTCGGCTGTTCATTTTTTTCTTCTTTACTTCATCGGTCCTCCCAGCTAGGTCCATTTTTTGGGGGGCCTTCAGGTGTTCATAGAACCTATTTCAAGCTTCTGCAAGACAGTAAGAAGTAGAGTTAACAGACTTTTGAGTGATTGAGTAGACCTTATTAATCCCCAAAGGGGAAATTATGCCACCTGACCATTCATACAACATATACACACAGAATAGTAAGACAATGACACAAGTTAGTGTAACAGATAAAAAATAAAGAGCTAAAAATAAATAAGTGACATCCCATCATAGAAATACAAAAAGAACCACAACATTAAAATAGTGCTCAGCTATTGTTGAAAAGTCTGATTGCTGCACGAACAAAAGACCTCCTAAATCTAGTGGAGCACCTAGGTAGGAGGAGCCTTTGGCTCCTACCACGTTTAGTGAACATGATGTACAGTGGGTGGACATCCTTACACTTCTCCCTATTCACATCTCAATCACCCACTCCTTTAAGATTTGCTCCACAGTACTAAAACACACCAGTGATGGACCCTGCCTTCTTTATAAGCGTAAGTGTTAGATTGTGTGTATCATGCCTCTCTGAGGTTCATCACAAACTGTAACCCTCGCACACACCACTGTGAACTTTACACACGTGTGGGCTGGCCAGCATTGGAGACTCGTAGGCTCACTCACTGGTATATGTTCATTTATAAGGGTATCCACTGCAGTTCCCCAAGCCCACAGTGAAAGCGCCTCACCCGTGCCTGAATAAGAAAAATCATTATACAACTGTATGTGGTTAAGACGACCAATATAGAAAGAAACAGTGGATAATGATGTCAGCCTAGTTATGGGACACATACATGAGTCCAGTTTGTGTCCTATTCTCAAAAACACACAATCAAGTGTTACCGCCAACTCCAAAGGGACTTTGTGGTTCTCCTGGGTCATGCGGGAGTGTTGCTGCTGCATCATGGCATCCTGCATGGTCCTCAGTTCCTTTCTCAGGTCATCCACTGAACTGCGAAGGTCACCGATTGCCCTGCAGCATTCAGAAACATTAATTTCAACATCTCATTGTCTTTTGTAATGTTTGCGATTAGCTACATCTATCTTGGCGCAAAAGCAATGACTGATTCGTTTTGTCACACACATGTTTAAAAGGTAGTTTATTTCCAGAATGCATGCTGCTCATTCACAAATGTTACCTTTTCATGAATACTTACCACCACCATCAAATTCTAAGTATTAATTTTGACTGGGAAAGGAAAGAAATCTTTTCCATGTCTGTCATTTTGAATTTCCAGTAATAGACATTTTTTAATCTGCAGAACTACTTTGGTCATACTAGTAACTATAATTTTATTTATTACTTACTTGGTCATACTAGTAACTATAATTTTATTACTTATTTACTTTGACTAAATAGTCATGAAAAGATTTTGGAAATAAGCAGCACAGTTGCAATGTACTTACCTACTCTGGCCACAATCCTACATATTACCTTCAAGTCTCCTGGCGGCTCTAAAACCCACCCAATTTCACAAAGCCCCCAGTTGGTTTGTATGGTAATGGACTAAGAAATAGCGTATTTTTACCCACAGATTATTACGCTAAACACTTGGGTGGGAAACCTATGTAGGCTAGCTGCTACAAAAAGATAGATCGCAGTGTCACGCTAGCTAGAAGGCTACATTTAGCTAGCAGATTACTCTCCATTTTTACACAAGTGGGATTTTGAAATTCATCCCCTGCATATGTCGAAAATCAGACATCGACGCCATTACATGTTATACATTCATATTACTGATGATACATTATGTCCCAATCATTCCATCAACCAGCTTGTCATTCCACGTTATCAACGAATGGCAGGCTAATTGTGTAGCTAACGCCAAACATTCACCCGCCAAATAGCAATTCTGATATTTCAACTTACCTTAAAACATCTCTGATAGTGGGATTGTTCACCTCCCCATCAAAACGTGACCGCTTGTCCGCCAGGAGCACGGCTAACATTGCTGCGTTTCCCAATTCAGCGAGTGCGGTTCGGAGTGTGGCGACTCAGTCTGCAGTCGAGGCGGCGCATAGTCTCGCTCAGCCCTGAGGGCAGTCCGGGGATCACATGGGCGTGTAGCGAGCTGGCTACAGAGAGACACGAGTGCCAAAATATCTCCGGATACGAACAGATATTGTACCCAGTGAAATCCGGAGTCCAGATACGTCAATATTTTAATGGATTCTCAAGAAATAAGGATATCGTGAAAATCTGGTCCGGATATGTGGCGTGTCATATAAAATATCCAGTCCAAACACGTCCGGATTCTAGCTTATTTTGCCCAGTGGTTCTATAATGAAGACATGTTCGTCTGGATCAGACGGGTGCACAGTTATAGTGAAAAGCTCTCTACCAAATGCGCCTTCTGTGATTTGTAGCGTGATTATCATGGTGCAAAATTATATAAGGTATGTGTAAAATAAGTGCGCAGGCGCCTTATTTGAATCCAGGTGCATACATTACATAAGGTCAGTAAGCATATTATCATAATCAAAACTATCAAGGGGGGTGCCATCAGTTTTCGCGCAAAAGGGGACATACCAGTGAATATGTCATACCAGTGCGACGCAGAATTTTGCTCAACCAATTTGGCCGCTGCTGCTACCTCTCCAGACTGTATCAAGGTGGACACCTTTAATCTTTGAATCGTATGATCATGTTTTGTGATCATCTCTTTCAGCTCTTTAGAGCGGTCCAGGGCGCCTTTGAACCTTTCCAAAGAGATTCCCAGCTTTGGCTGCGTCAACATCTGCCATTGTACGTCAGTCAATTCAGATACCTGGGAATAATTCGTCAAACGGAATGTTTGATTATTCCACTGCCACATATGTACACCTTTCACACAGCCAGAGTAGGGGACATTAGGAAGCTGGGGGTGGCTGTTGCCTATCCAGATACTGTCAGTCATGGTCATAGTCCATTGTGTGCCATTCTTACCGTCAGAACTGCAGGTTCCGGCAGTAACATTGAACTCACACAATGGGACGGCAGAAGTCACCGTCAAATTACAGTCTTTCGTCAGTGTTGGTATATTGTGTAATCCCATGCAGCGGCGGCAGATGAAGAGGGGGCAGTCGGCCGTGAGATTGGCCACCACGCATGGTCGATTCGCTGCACATGAGAAGTCGCCCTGCTGCCTGGAAATAGCTGCATTCCTCCATTTTAGTTTCAGGGTTCCACCCTCGACCATTTCAAGGCGCTGACCCACGACTTCATCCGCCATCGATCGGATGGTACCCAACTCGAACACGGCACCAATGACAACCAGGACTGTGACCCAGCAGCCGGCACCGCCAATCCTTAGGCGCCTCATGGTTCCGTCTCTGCCCCTCCCGGCGTCGCTTAGAACCGATTAGGAACCTCTACCAAGACATCCTGCAAGCATAAAGCACTTCAGAACATGTTAGCTCACTGCCTGGGGTAACATTTGTCCCCAGGCACATTAGTCCATCGGTCTTCACCGTGGTACATTACTGTCACAATTCTGTCATTGCCTTGCGCAATGAGTTCTGCCGCACGTGGGGGCCCATTGGGTTGCTTAACTCATTCAGTGCCGGAGACGTCTATTGACGTCCCCTCGAATCCAACCGTTGAGTGCCGTGACGTCTATAGACGTCAATTGCTTTTTTCAGCGGGGGTTGCTAGGTTACGGCCTGGAGCAACTTTTGAGGTGTAATTCACATCTCTCAACCTGTAGATGGCGATGTTGTATCATTATTAGCCGATCAGAGCCGGGGAAGAAAGGAGGAGTGCAGCGTGTGTATGGTGTATTGGCCAGAGTAGTAAGATGGCGAGGCCAGAGATCCCGGAAAAGCAGACAACTGTTGATCAGCGCCTATGGAGCGATCAGATCGCTCTTGGGACCCAGGATCCTGGATCAGAGGATCGCAGAGACAAGCCGGATCAAGCAGCGAGGTCTGAGCAGAGATCTGCTGTGCCCGAGGAGGGGGCGTGTCATGTGTGCGCTGCGCGGATCAGGGAGTCTCTTCAGAACTACGACAGCTCCAGAGAAGAAGTTTACTGACTTGGAGCAGTGATGCTGCTGTATGGTAATTGTAATGAATGAAGTTGTGTGTGTGTGTGTGTGTGTGTGCATGCGTGTGTGCGTGTGCGCGTGTGCGTGCGCGTGTGCGTGTGTAGCTGTGTGTGTGTAAAGGTTTATGCATGGGCTTGTGTGTATGTACATATATATGTGTGTGTGTGTGTGTGTGTGTGTGTGTATTAGTTTTTATTATGGGTCTGTACTCTGGGCCTCAGACAAAGCCTCAACAAAGTTCTATTTTATAGGAAAAGATATTATATCCTGTAAACATCTCTTGGCACTATTGATTTGAACGAATTTTCAATTCACAGAGCCTTATATTCTTATATTTGTAAATAAAAAAATGTACTTTGTCATCAAAAATCTCTTTCTCTGTTATTTTAGGTGTTTGAGGTGTCACTAAATCGATAAATATTGATGTCAAAGTCACTGATCTGCTCGAAATCCTTCTCTGAACTAAACGCTCGTTTTCTCCATTTCTTGCTCAAAAACCAGTGTTTTTGCTGAAACTTCCCTATGTTCTACTATCAGTTATTTGAGAACCGAAAAGGTTAGAAACATAATTTTTTTTCCAGGTGAAAGAAGAGAGTCGACACTTTATTTTGATGTGTCCCATGTTTATATAGTCAAAGAACTCAGTATTCTGTGGGTCTTGGAAAATCAGTGAAATTCTACTGAAACCTCTGGCACTCTGGGGTTAGAATTCTGAAAACAGGCCGGCAGTGAATGAGTTAACCCAAACTTTGGCTCCAGCCTTATCAGTAGAACCGAACCCTCCTTGGCCCCTCCCGGTTAATTGTGTGGGGGGCGAGGTTTCTATCGGGTCGGTTATTTCACAGGGTTTTATCAACAATTGGGCAATTTTATCACCTTTATTTATTACAAACGGTTCAGATTTAATATTTAATAACACTACACCTAATTCTCCTTGATAATCATTATCAATAACTCCTGCCATTACAGTTATTCCCTTTAACGAGAATCCTGATCGTGGCAGTATGTGTCCATAAGTCCCAGGAGGACATTGCAGTCCCAACCCGGTTTTAACTATGGTCGGATTGTTTTGGATCAGAATACATGATGTCAATGATTTTAGATCTAATCCCACAGAACCTACAGTCGCTCGGGTAGGAAATAGGGCTTCCGGATTAATTTTCCACATTTTAATGGGTATGCTTTCCGGAGTTTCAATTACCATAATCATACGATTTATTGGTGTTTGACCTTCGCCTAACGGTCTATTATTAATAGATTTTAAGGCGTCATACAAATTCGGTTTCCAGTTACTTAATGAATTATCATTAGATAGTTTCTTTAATGTACTCTTTAACAAGCCATTCATTCTCTCAATCAGCCCAGCAGCTTGTGGATGGTACGGAACATGATAAATCCATTCTACATGATGGTTTGAGGCCCATTCTTTAACTTTGGTACCCGTGAAATGGGTGCCATTATCAGTTTGAATTTGCATAGGCATACCATAGTATTGTTCAATTAAATTCAAACATTTTAATGTAGCCAGCTGGTTCGCATGTCTGCACGGATGGGCGACCATCACTCCTGAGTAGGTGTCAACCGCCGTACAGACATACAAACAATTTTGTGATCTTGGAAGGGGACCTATAAAGTCCATTTGCCAGATTTGTCCTGGGGCATTTCCCCTATGGATATGTCCCATTAATGGTTGTGGAATCCCTCGCTTATGATGTTGACAATTTTCACAGCTTTCAACAGCTGTCTTGACATCATCTATTTTTAAATCAATGCCTCTGTCCTTAGCCCATTGTGTAGTAGCTTGAATTCCCCAATGCCCTGCTTTAACGTGGGCCCATTGTGCTAAATCTATTCCTGTTTGTTGAACAATAGGCATGTTTTTAGCCATAACATCCACTTGCTGATTATACAATGCTTCTAACGTATCAGGTTTCACATGTGCATCAACATGAACAACTTGAATGGGAATAACCTGAGCACGTTCCCAAATCTCCTCCCACAATTGCTTTCCCCATACTTCTTTATTTTGAATCATCCAATTATTTCTCTTCCATGTTGGCATCCATTGAGTCATACCATTAACCACTGACCATGAGTCCGAATAAATCCAGACTCCCGTCAGTCCGACTTGCTTTACAACCATATGAACCGCCTTTAGCTCCGCCCACTGGCTGCTCTTTCCCTCTCCCATTTCTTCCAGGGACACTCCTGTCTCTGGGTTTAAAGATGCTGCTTTCCATCTGCGTTTACCCGCCTTCCATTGGGCGGATCCATCTGTAAACCATGCTTCCTTTTTCTGTTCGAGACTTAATTGATCATAAGTCACTCCAATCCTAACAGGGGAGTCCTCCAGAGGTTTAATATCAAAGGAAACTTCCCCTTCTAGCGGTGCATCCGCCACTTGTTAATGTAAAACGGATACTCCTTTCTGTCCCGTTTTAACGCGTTCAGCAATGTACCATTTCCACTTAATTATACTGCTTTCCTGTGCAGTTCCTATCCGATGTGATGTAGGATTACTCAAAATCCAGGACAAAATTGGGATTGCTGGTCTCATGACCACGTCATGACCGGACGTCACAGCCTCTGTTTCAATCAGGCTCCAGTAACAAGCCAACAACTGTTTTTCAAACGGGGTATAGCGCTCTCCTGCCGGTGGTAACTTTCGAGACCAGAAACCCATCGGTTTCCGAACCCTTCCTTGTTTTTGCCAAAGGCTCCAATTGGCGTGGTCTCCTGTGACTGACACCTGTAACTCTACAGGTCCGGACACGAGCTTTCCCAACGCCAAAACTTGAGTTATAGCCCCTTTAACCATATCAAACGAGGCCTGCTGTTCAGGGCCCCAATCAAAAGTAGCTTAGTAGTAGTACAGTGGCTGCAACATTTGCCCCAAATGCGGAATGTGCTGTCTCCAAAAGCCGAAAAGCCCTATAAATCGCTGCACCTCAGTCTGAGACTGAGGTGTCGCGAAGTTCAGGATCTTATTCTTTGCTTTGTCAGTAATTTCTCTCTCCCCTTTATTCCAAATTATTCCCAGAAATTTAACTTTCTGGGCGGGTCCTTGAACTTTAGCTGGGTTTATTTCCCACCCATGAACCTTCATGTGGGTGATTACTTTTTCCAGCCACTCTTCAACCTCTGTCTTGGAGGGTCCCTGAACCATGATGTCATCAATATAATGTGAAATCATTAAATTAGGGGGCAGAGTCAACTCAGCTAGATGCTCCGCCACCACTCTGTGACAAATAGTCGGTGAATGCAAATACCCTTGAGGAAGGCATGTAAACGTATACTGTCGCCCCTCCCAAGTAAATGCAAACTGTTCCATTCGATCCTCAGGAATCGGGATCGCAAAGAAAGCATTAGCCAGATCTATCACGCCATACCATTCTCCTGGATGGTGCTGAACTCGTTCAATGATTGTGGGTGCATCTGGCACCGCAACTGTCAAAGCAGGGGTATGCCTATTCACTTGGCGATAGTCCACTGTCATTCGCCAAGAACCGTCTGATTTACGGACTGGCCACAGTGGATTATTCCAACGGGTCGTAATAGGCTTTAATACTCCTGCGTCCAAATATTCTTTGATAGTGTCCGTGATTTCCTGGTGTCCTCCAGGTAATCGATATTGTTTAAGGCTCACAATCTGTGTGGCCAACGGTATCGGGAAAGGATCCATTTTTACCTTCCCTACCAAGACAGATCTCATGTCAACTCTAGATTTCCCAAAAACATATTTTCCATGTTGTAAATACAATGTCATTCCTGCCAAAATATCAATTCCTAAAATGTATTCTTTAATGGGTGTTATTACCACGTCATAACTTTTTACCGGCATTTGGCCAATTCTCATTTCTATTTTAGTCCGTTTACCTAAAATTTCACTTCCCCCTAAACCTTGTAAAACTATAGTGTCTCCTTTAAATTTAGATGGATTCCCATAAATCAATGTGGCCTCAGCCCCTGTATCTACTAACGCCAAGACCTTTTGGGTGGAATTTTGCCAGTGTAACTCCACTGGCACGTGAGGACGAGCGTCATCAACTGTCCACCTCATTGTCCTCACGTCCAGGGCCTGGCCACACCCCTATTCCAAGCTCCCTCTAATTTTCCTATTTTTAGGTTTGCACTGCTCACGGCGCTGTTGTTTGCGCTGAGCTTTAGACAACTTGGCAACCTCTATTAACTCCCCCTCTTCAGAGGAACTTTCCTCCGCGGGAGGGGCAGAGGGAACAGCCAGCCCCTGAGACACACAATGCAGAATTTGTGACATCTGCCCCGCTAAAGCAGTTAGTGCCTCAGACACATTGGAATCTGATTGCTTCTGAGCACAGACTGCAACTTTTAACTTCTTTTCCTTGCACATAGCCTTTAACGCACTGGTGGGTTTTCCATCTATCTCATCAGCAGATACCCCTGCTTTAATGAGTGCTGACCAAACGTCTCTCCTGGACGGACCAGTCCTCTCATTATTGCCGCCTCTCGGTCCATCAGACCTCGGGGCTCGTCTATCTGTCTTAACCGCTTGTTCACCAGTTTTGTCCCAGTCCGCCAGAGAGGAGAGATCTTTCATTCCTTTAATAATATCACCCACCGACGCCTCGGGTTGTCCTAGCATCAGTGAAATAATCATACTTTGATACTGTGCTGGCGCGGTGCGGATTATTCTGTCACGCACCGATTTTGGTACTTGGAGGCGCATCAGCTCATCCACTTGCGCTGTTACCAGCGCCTCGCGCACACACAGACGAATCAAGCGCCTGACTCCGTCTCTCATAAATCTCCAATTCCCCTCAATTTCAGGCCAGCACCCGGGAACAGGGTAACACTCTCTCACCGCCTCCGCATACTGGAAAAACAGACTATGCGGGTCTCCCTCCTTCATATCCCGGGTCAATCCCCGGAAAGCACTGTCTACAGTACTGTCCCGAGCCAAGCCCGCAAACTTTCTCATATCTCCCTGGTCTACCAAAACATCAGCACCTCCTTCTTCATACAGCCGCGCCAACCACAGATCCAGTGCCTCATCTGCTCTGCGTCTGAAACTGTTGTTTATTTGCATAGGCTTCTTGATTATTGACATACACAGCTAATAATGGCATTATTAGACCAGTTTTACCATAAGTCCGGTGAGCAACAACTGGCACAGGAGAAATCACTGAATCTACTATCTAACACAAATAACAAGGCATTCTGTTATATTCTGTCACAGTGCTGTCTCCCCACTGCTGCTGTGAAATGAATTCCTCTTATTTTACAAACAGTAGTGAAGAAACATCTTAAAACAAGCTGCTCAGAAAAAATAAAATACAATCATTCGCTGGATATAAAAGCACCCTCAGTATTTTGGGTGCAGTTCACTCCAACCATTTCCTATGCTGATGTTCAAAGCTACATCTGTTTCCAAATCAGTTAGTTTCTTCTGTAGAAACTCTACAAGCTTCGCTTGTTGTTTCCATGCTGTAGCACAGATCCACATCCTGCGCTGCACCCCTGCTATGGGCGCCTTTTTTGCAGGCACGACTCCTTTAAGAGTCTCCAAAACAGATTCGGGATCTCCGGTCTTTACCCCGGGTCCCCAATCTCCCGGTGTTCCGCCGTTTTCCAACAAACATTGGTAAACATCTGCCCAGGTACCTGTCCACCCTGGAATCGGAACCACCTCTGATTTCTCAATTTTATCCTTTCTCTTAAACATCTTTAGTGAGTCCCCCAACAGTTAACAACACAACTTCAAACAACAGTATCCTGCCGACAACGCCAAAAATGTTGTGTGACAAGAATCAGGTCCGTGGGGGTAATCACCAACAATAAAGATGCAGACAACAAAAGAGCTAGAATAAATGTGCCTTTTTATTCCCCGCTCAGATGTTCACAATCACAATTCACACAGGTTAAAGTGACATATACACAAAATCAAGCTCTTACCGCTGACACGGGGCTGGAGAGCCAAACAACCCACGGTAGAGTAAGCACTTCAACCGAGCCGGGCGTCCACGCGTGAGACCCACAGCAGACTCTACCGTGCGTTCAGCTCCTCCGCCTTAAATACACTCAGCCGCCCCCATAGTATGCGAAGAGGGCCAGTCTCCGCACCCAGAGGTTTGGCCCACAACCTGTCCTGTTTTGAAAAGTTTCAAAACAGGAGAAAAGCTGCGCCTGTTTACTATCCCTGTGGATTCAACACTCCAAAACAGTCTTGCTTACATTCCAAGCTGTGACTGATAAACGGAGCCTGGGACACACTACCAGCATGGTTCCCCACAACAGCCCATTTAGGATATCCACAAACAGAGAGGGCTTCCTGCACATGTTGCTCTTCTTTTTCCTTACCCTCTGTGCTTGTGGGAACCACTTGGGCCCTGTGTTGTACTGTCCGAATAACACCCAGTTTGTGCTGCAGTGGGTGGTGTGAATCAAAAAGCAGGTATTGGTCTGTGTGTGTGGGCTTCCTGAAGACTTCTACTTGGAGTCCCCCGTCTCCTCCTATCGTTACTGCACAATCTAAGAATGCCAATGTGTTATCCTTGGCATCTTCACGGGTGAATTTGATATTAGGATCTACAGACACTGGGCAAAATAAGCTAGAATCCGGACGTGTTTGGACTGGATATTTTATATGACACGCCACATATCCGGACCAGATTTTCACGATATCCTTATTTCTTGAGAATCCATGAAAATATTGACGTATCTGGACTCCGGATTTCACTGGGTACAATATCTGTTCGTATCTGGAGATATTTTGGCACTCGTGTCTCTCTGTAGCCAGCTCGCTACACGCCCATGTGATCCCCGGACTGCCCACCTCGACTGCAGACTGAGTCACCACACTCCGAACCGCACTCGCTGAATTGGGAAACGCAGCAATGTTAGCCGTGCTCCTGGTGGACAAGTTTGCGGCCACGTTTTGATGGGGAGGTGAACAATCCCACTATCAGAGATGTTTTAAGGTAAGTTGAAATATCAGAATTGCTATTTGGCGGGTGAATGTTTGGCGTTAGCTACACAGTTAGCCTGCCATTCGTTGATAACGTGGAATGACAAGCTGGTTGATGGAATGATTGGGACATAATGTATCATCAGTAATATGAATGTATAACATGTAACGGCGTCGATGTCTGATTTTCGACATACGCAGGGGATGAATTTCAAAATCCCACTTGCGTAAAAATGGAGAGTAATCTGCTAGCTAAATGTAGCCTTCTAGCTAGCGTGACACTGCGATCTATCTTTGTGTAGCAGCTAGCCTACATAAGTGTTTAGCGTAATAATCTGTGGGTAAAAATACGCTATTTCTTAGTCCATTACCATACAAACCAACTGGGGGCTTTGTGAAATTGGGTGGGTTTTAGAGCCGCCAGGAGACTTGAAGGTAATATGTAGGATTGTGGCCAGAGTAGGTAAGTACATTGCAACTGTGCTGCTTATTTCCAAAATCTTTTCATGACTATTTAGTCAAAGTAAATAAGTAATAAAATTATAGTTACTAGTATGACCAAAGTAGTTCTGCAGATTAAAAAATGTCTATTACTGGAAATTCAAAATGACAGACATGGAAAAGATTTCTTTCCTTTCCCAGTCAAAATTAATACTTAGAATTTGATGGTGGTGGTAAGTATTCATGAAAAGGTAACATTTGTGAATGAGCAGCATGCATTCTGGAAATAAACTACCTTTTAAACATGTGTGTGACAAAGCGGATCAGTCATTGCTTTTGCCCCAAGATAGATGTAGCTAATCGCAAACATTACAAAAGACAATGAGATGTTGAAATTAATGTTTCTGAATGCTGCAGGGCAATCGGTGACCTTCGCAGTTCAGTGGATTACCTGAGAAAGGAACTGAGGACCATGCAGGATGCCATGATGCAGCAGCAACACTCCCGCATGACCCAGGAGAACCACAAAGTCCCTTTGGAGTTGGCGGTAACACTTGATTGTGTGTTTTTGAGAATAGGACACAAACTGGACTCATGTATGTGTCCCATAACTAGGCTGACATCATTATCCACTGTTTCTTTCTATATTGGTCGTCTTAAGCACATACAGTTGTATAATGATTTTTTCTTATTCAGGCACGGGTGAAGCGCTTTCACTGTGGGCTTGGGGAACTGCAGTGGATACCCTTATAAATGAACATATACCAGTGAGTGAGCCTACGAGTCTCCAATGCTGGCCAGCCCACACGTGTGTAAAGTTCACAGTGGTGTGTGCGAGGGTTACAGTTTGTGATGAACCTCAGAGAGGCATGATACACACAATCTAACACTTACGCTTATAAAGAAAGCAGGGTCCATCACTGGTGTGTTTTAGTACTGTGGAGCAAATCTTAAAGGAGTGGGTGATTGAGATGTGAATAGGGAGAAGTGTAAGGATGATCACCCACTGTACATCATGTTCATCCTACCTAGGTGCTCCACTAGATTTAGGAGGTCTTTTGTTCGTGCAGCAATCAGACTTTTCAACAATAGCTGAGCACTATTTTAATGTTGTGGTTCTTTTTGTATTTCTATGATGGGATGTCACTTATTTATTTTTAGCTCTTTATTTTCTATCTGTTACACTAACTTGTGTCATTGTCTTACTATTGTGTGTGTATATGTTGTATGAATGGTCAGGTGGCATAATTTCCCCTTTGGGGATTAATAAGGTCTACTCAATCACTCAAAAGTCTGTTAACTCTACTTCTTACTGTCTTGCAGAAGCTTGAAATAGGTTCTATGAACACCTAAAGGCCCCCCAAAAAATGGACCTAGCTGGGAGGACCGATGAAGTAAAGAAGAAAAAAATTAACAGCCGACGTGACCGGGTAGGTAAAACGACCCCCAACACACCTCAAACTGGCATCACACCCTGATTAAGGCCGTAGGGCTGATTCACATTGGTGATTTTATTAGCCCACATAAAAGATTGTTTTGGACTTTTTACAGTAAATCAACTCAAGTGCCTTTTTTCCCCTTTATTTTTTGTTGGCATCACTATCTTTGATCACTGCTTGGCCAAAGAAAAAAAAAATCCAGTTGATGGTTGTGAAATTCTTCCTGGCTGCCATGAACTATTATTTCGGTGCAAGCATTGAAATTAAGGTCTGCATTCTACATTCTTTTGAAATGTGTTGCTTAATATTGCCCTCTTCTGTGTAGCTTTTCAAGCAGCGGCTTCAGGTGGCCAAGGACCTCCTTGATGACGATGACCTGCAGTATCTGAAAGGAGCAGAACTCTATTCAACCGCACGCCGGGAGTTAAAGTTAAAGGTATTCAATCACATTTTCACAGACGAACTTTGGGCGCATCTCATTAAAGGGACAAATATTTACCGTGAACAGACCGAACGTGATCACACTCCAGCGAGGGCAAAGACGCTTAAGTGGTCGAATGTAACTGTCCCTGAAATGAAGACGTTTATTGGGCTATCGGCATGGGTCTACTTGTTCTGCCTGCACAGAGAGATTATTGGAGAGACACCAAAAATCTCGTCAAGACTCAGTTCTCTGACGCCATGGCAGATTCTATGCTATATGGAGGTAAGAACTAAAATACTGATTGATTGTGATAATTATGTAATAACAAACGGTGATTATTAATATTATCATTGCAAATTACATTTTTTCTAATTATGTAGCATTTCATGTTTACATCTTTGGGCATAATGATGAGAGAGGTATTGGTATTATGCATTGAACTTTTATTCAACCATAATCATGCATACAAATATAATACAAAAATAGATACATACATACCATCATACAAATACAAGCTGTAACACAAGAGAACAATGTAATTTACAGTACCTGTAGACATAAAAAAAATACATAATATTTTTATTCATCACATACACATAGTTTGCGGTGCCATCTTATTTACAATAGACCGAATATCTCACAAAGCCACAGTACAATGTAAATTATGCTGTTTTATATTATACTTTCATCCAAGGTGACTTTCCTGTGTCTGTTTATGCATTTTCAGCCAATCGAAGGCAACAGGGAGCCATCCAGCAACAGGTGGAAGTGCCAGCTTGCCTTGCAGATTATCAAAAAAATATGAAAGGTTTGTTTGCCTTTTTGGTTTTATGGCAAAATATGTGACTGTATAATTATTTATTATGTTTATTTCCACTGTTGCCTTGTGAGTGTGTAATGTGTGCTGTGTGTTCCAGGCGTCGATCTGCTTGATCAAATGGTTGGCTACTATGGGTTCCAGCATCAAACGAAGAAGTGGTGGAGGCGAGTGTTTTTCTTCTTCTTGTCTGTGTCCTGCCACAATGCATACATCGCTGCAAGACCTGCCTTCAGCAGAAAGTACAGAGGGTACAAGAACTGGCTGGAGGAACTTGTCACACCAATGACAACAAGGGCTGTTCCTGTGACCTCTCCTCCTTCTCCATCTTCTCTTCCTCCTCCTCCACCCGACTGTAGGACGTTTGGGGGCGATAGTAGCCACACCACCTCCACAACATGACTGTGGAAAGATATATGACAAGCGCAAGCTGTGCCGGGAATGTCAACTGGTCCCAGAGAACGAGAAAGTAGGTGGGCCAACAGTCTTTGGATGCAAACAGTGCAAACTACCTCTGCACATTGAGTGCTTTGGCAAGCACTATCGCTGGTATATGTAAGGGATGTAACCTGTTCAGTATGTAGTGCACTTCATCTTACTGCCTTATGGCCTTGGGACACTTTATTTTTTACAGTTTGACCTGAATAAGAGCTGTTCTTTATTTCTTAAAACTTGAAAATATTGTGCACTGTACATGTTGTGACTGTTTTCTTTTATTTTTTTCCATATTATTGTGTTTCTGGATTATTTTATATTTTTTTCTTAAGGTGTAGAATAATAAGACACAGTTCTCATGAAACCCACAAGTGTAAGCTTTCAAATACTTTTGGAATTTTGTCTCTGTGCTTCAGAGTCTGAGAAATCACTTATTTAATAGTCGTTGACATTGTTGAATTTCCAGGAAAAACCTCAGGATCTCACCCTTAAGATTTTCAGGCCTTTTTCCCCAGACGTTTTAGGTCTAAATGGGTTAATTAATAAAGACAACTTTATCAAACACAACTTTATCAAACGTTCTTGTCTGTTGTATAAATTGTATTAGTGACATTGACAGAGGTGGAAAAATGCTGAAAAAATGTGATTTAAGTATCTTTACTTGCTTAAAGCCTACTAAATTAAAAGTGCCCATCTAAAAATCTACTTGAGTAAAAGTAAAACAGTACTTGTTAATGTATTTTGAGTTAAAAAAAAAACCAAAACTTTAAATTGGTTACATTTTTCCATGACCTCTAAAGTTTGTCAGCTGTGTAGACTTAGCTTTTTCAAAGTAATTGTGATGAGTTTTTAGTAATGCTAATCTGTTTGTCATTTTGGTCAATGTCTGTGCTATTTTAAAATAACTAAGGCATATAATTAAAATATTAACCGAGTTACCAGCCGCCTAGTCAGTAGTACACTGTAAAACATTGGTATATAAATGGTATATAAATGTATGAAAATGTTGCATGGTCATAAGGCTCTGGGTTTCACGATACAGTAGCCTATAAATGCTTGAAAAATAAAGCTCCCTAGTGAATGCTAGCTTGAGTATCCTGACATATCCGGAGGTGAGCACAGTACCAGAACGTGACGTATTCGGAGATATACGAACAGTGAATACGTGAAACACGGACGATATCCAGTAAATATCCGGAGAACCGGATATGTAGCGTGTTGACACAGTGCCATTCCGGAGTTAGGAAATGCTCCGTATACGAGAATTGACACCAACGTATCCGGAGCGTGTCAATCCGAATATCTACAGATATTGTGAATATCCTGGGATATACGACTACAAACACCCCCGGAAACAATGCCATTTTTCCCAGTGAGAATTTATATGTGCAGTAAAAGGTTCCAAATCTTGAATTTTGATTTTTGTAAAATTATCATCAACATAACGAAACCAGTGTGTGGGAGGAGTGCCTGGATATGAAGCTAAGGCACTCTGTTCAAATTGTTCCATGTATAAATTAGCCATGGTAGGGGAGACCGGTGAGCCCATCGCACAGCCATGGATCTGCCTGTAAAAGTTCCCTCTGAACTGGAAAAAGGTGGTATTTAGACAAATTTCCAGCAGTTGGCAGATTTGGTCAGGAGAAAGTTTGGTTCTCTCTTCTAGCTTGGAATCCTGCAGTAAACTCCTTCTCTCCCCTATCATGGCTAATTTATATAAATTCAAGATTTGGAACCTTTTACTGCACATATAAATTCTGTAGATCCTAATATCAAATTCACCCGTGAAGATGCCAAGGATAACACATTGGCGTTCTTAGATTGTGCAGTAACGATAGGAGGAGACCGGCGACTCCAAGTAGAAGTCTTCAGGAAGCCCACACACACAGACCAATACCTGCTTTGTGATTCACACCACCCACTGCATTACAAACTGGGTGTTATTCGGACATTACAACACAGGGCCCAAGTGGTTCCCACAAGCACAGAGGGTAAGGAGAAAGAAGAACAACATGTGCAGGAAGCCCTCTCTGTTTGTGGTTATCCCAAATGGGCTGTTAACAAAACCAAGAGAGACAAGGGCAAGAAACAAGATAATAGAGAATCCGAACCCAGGAGGAAAGGGGTAGCGATTCCGTACCTGGCCGGCGTGTCGGAAAAACTACAGAGGATTTTCAGACAATATGAAATCCCAGTTTATTTCAAACCCACAAATACTTTAAGACAAAAAGTCGTCCACCCAAAGGACAAAACACCGAGCCACAAACAAAGCAATGTGGTCTACTCCATTCAGTGTAGTGAAGACTGCAGTGAGCGCTACACTGGAGAAACAAAACAGCCACTTCACAAGAGAATGTACCAACACAGACGGGCGTGCCAGAGTGGACCGTCATCTGCCGTACATCTTCACCTAGAAGCCACGGGCCATTCTTTTGAGGACAGTGAGGTTCAGATCTTAGCCAGGGAAAAGAATTGGTTTGTGAGGGGAGTTAAAGAGGCTATTTTTGTCAAAAAAGAGAATCCTTCTCTGAACAGAAATGGTGGAGTCAGACATAATTTGTCTCCCATCTATAATTCCATTCTTAAGCCTAGATCAAGCAAACAGGGGAACAATAGGGCTAGCCAGGTCAGGGCCAGAGGTGTGAAAAACAGTCGTATGGATGAATAGGGATCGTTATCTAGACGCCAGAGAAACAAAAGACGGAAACCAATGAGATAGTTTCGGAAAGTAGTTAGCTAGTTAGCTCCTCCCTGCAGCAAGATATAAGCAAGTGTCTTACCAGTATTCTTATTAGAGCTGACGAAGCCTCTCGGATGAGCGGCGAAACGTTTTCAACCAAACATACTTTGTCCAGTTGACAAATTGAACTTCTCCTTTTATCTATTATTATTATTATTATTTTATTATTATTATTATTATTATTATTATTATTATTATTATTATTATTATTATTATTATTATTATTATTATTATTATATATGTAGGCTATATATAAATAGTCTTATCCTACAAAAGCTGTTCACATAGGTCTATTTCAGCTCAGGTCAGGGTACAAATGGGCGACAGTTTGGCATAGTCTGTAATACATTAAATCATACAGCAGATGGCAGCATTTCGAACGAATTATGCGAGGCCTCGAGTAGTGAACCATTTGGTGAAGCAATGTATTGGAAAGCCTCACTGATTCATGGGGCTTCGTTTTTCCCATCACTACTACCTGGCCAAGAGAGAAACGAACTGTTGAACACATATGGCAGAATTGACAATAAAGCTGAACTTTGATCGTTGATCTTTTTGAACAGGAGACGGTTCCAGGTACAGCTCTCTGCCTCTCTCATTCAAACTAACACCGTAAAGAGAGGAAGACCTTCAGTGGATGAGGAAAGATCACCACTAAGTGCTAAAAAGATAGTGTACAACACTCCGAAAGGACAGCATTGGACACTTCCCTTATAAAGATAAAAAAAGAGACCGGTGCATCTAAGAGCAGATACACATCCACCTCTTGCATGGAGTCCAGTCTTCCTCACCACATCCTCCTGAAGCCTTCCAAAATAAAAGCTCTTCTCCTCTTTCCTGTCACAATAAGAGTTTTCACTTTAGTTGAGTCACGAATGTTGTCCTCCATTAGTGAATGGTGCTCTGAGGAGATGCTCCTGTGCTCCATCTGTCTGAAGGTGTTCTCTGAGCCAGTGACCATTCCATGTGGACACAGCTTCTGCCGACGCTGCATCTCTCAGGCCTGGGACACTGATGGTCCCTGCACATGTCTTCTGTGTAAAGAGATGTTCCACAGCAGACCACAGCTCAGCGTCAACATGAACCTGAAGAACATAGCCTCATGGTGTAGGAAAGACGAGCTGAAGAGAGCGCAGCAGAGTGCGGTGGAGGTGACTCTGGACCCAGACACGGCTCATCCTCACCTCGTTCTGTCTGAAGATCTCAAACAGATTCATGACACTAATGTGAGGAAGAAGCTCCCAGACTCTCCTCTGATGTTTGATAGAAGTGTTAGTGTTTTAGGAAAACAGAGTTTTTCTTCAGGCAGGTTTTACTTTGAGGTTCAGGTCAAAGGGAAAACAGAGTGTGATTTAGGAGTGGCCCGAGAGTCCATCAACAGGAAGGGACTGATCACTTTATGGCCTAAAGATGGACTGTGGTGCATCTGCTTAAGAAACAAAGATGAGTACTACGCTTGTACTGACACCTGGACCCGTCTGTCCCCTCAGAGAGCTCCTCAGAAGGTCAGGGTGTTTGTGGACTATGGAAAGGGTCTGGTCTCCCTTTATGATGCAGATTCTGCAGGTCTTCTCTACTCCTTCACTGACTGCTGCTTCAGGGAGAAGATGTTTCCATATTTCAGTCCCTGTGTAAATTATGGACGATCAAACTCTGCTCCTCTGGTCCTCACTGCAGTGGAGATTTGAGTGGAGACAGTACAAAATGGTAAAAGGAGAAATTCAATTTGTCAACT
Source organism: Paratrypauchen microcephalus (assembly GCA_036785185.1). NCBI lineage: Eukaryota > Metazoa > Chordata > Actinopteri > Gobiiformes > Gobiidae > Paratrypauchen > Paratrypauchen microcephalus. The sequence goes on from JAVJIX010000140.1 coordinate 2,577,107, forward strand.
GGACAAAGTTTATTTGGTCGGTTTATTGGGTCCATTCTCAAAGCAACAAGGCACAGCTTCAATAACTCCGGATTGTGACAAGGAAGTGTGTGAAAACTCAACTTCGTCCAAGCTGTCATTTCGTTTTTCACAACCGGGATAAATGCATGTTCGCACCATTTCGGGTTTTCTCAAGCGGAGATGTTTATGAGTGTAACCGAGAGCTGAGAGCGTTGTGTTATCTACAAATCAGCTGTGAATGCGCGCATGCACATTGTCCTCGTCATTAAAACAAAAACTTGGATGGATATCATATTACAGACCACTTTGGACTCCAGCGAAACTGTAGGCGAACATTGAGCTTTTGTCATCTGAAAAGTGGTAAAGTTTGTGTCATTTGGTGAGTGCAACCCCGTGCCCGGAGCACTCACGTTAAATGGATATCGCTAAACTCCAAAATCTCCGTAAATGCTGCAAATGACACCAAAGTACTCTGGGTGAGTAACTGACGTTGTTTTATCACCGAAATAAGGTTTAGATTGTATAAACTTTAATATTCCTTTTAAAAACGGAATGAACGAGTTCATTGTAAACAGCACGGTGGCTGAGTGGGTAGCACTCATGCTTCACAGCAAGAAGGTTCCGGGTTCGATCCCCGGGTCGCCCGGACCTTTCTGTGTGTGTTCTGTGTGGAGTTTGCATGCATGGTCTGGGTTCGATCCCCGGGTCGCCCGGACCTTTCTGTGTGTGTTCTGTGTGGAGTTTGCATGCATGGTCTGGGTTCGATCCCCGGGTCGCCCGAGCCTTTCTGTGTGGAGTTTGCATGTTTCTCCCCGTGTCTGGGTGGGTTCCCTCCGGGCACTCCGGTTTCCCCCACCAACCCAAAACATGCACCATAGGTAAATCCTCCAGCTTAGGTCCTGACGAAGCAAGAAGATCATGGAGATGGTCCCCGGGCGCAGTAATGTGTCGCCCACTGCTCCTAATAACAGGATGGGTCAAATGCAGAACTGGAATTTCCCCACTGTGGGACTAATAAAGGCATAGCTTTCTTTCTTTCTTTCTTTCTTTTCTAAACAGTTTGCAGTGGTCCAAAGTTCATCCTCACTTCCCTTATGCGTTCACCACGATGAGTTTATATGAGAGTGGAGTTTTGTCATCGTCATTATCTGGACCATACAGACTCTAAAACACGAAAAGACCTTTTTTATACCAAAGACAGAGGCTTTATTCAGCCAAAATGTCCAAAAAGAATCATTGTCATCACGTATTCTGTATTTAGAAGCCTTCAGTCTCCATATTTGACCCTTTATTTGGTTGATAATATCTTTAAAAAGTCTCCAGTAGAAATGTGTGAGCAGTGGACTCGTAAACGTCCTCATTTTTGCAGCCCTGTTTTACGTCGTTATTGCAGATCTTCTCTTTTCTATTGGGATCAAACTGTAGCTGTGTGGACGACATATTTAGGATTTGAATCTGTTTCTTAAGCCGCTCAAGACACTTATTGATACTTTGCAGCTGATTTCATCAACATCCCCTGGGGGTGTGATGCTAACTGTAGGCACTGCTCTGTCTGAAGCTCCTGTTACTCAAGTTAGACTTTAACCTGAGTTTTGTTTTAGCCCAATCTGACCATAAAGATGATTGAGACTGATTTATCTGGGACTCTGCTGTTAAAGTCCGTCTAAATTTAAAATAACATTACCACAAGCGAGCAGTTTTTCATTTTGTCGCTCTCACCTTTTTGTTGGAAATCAAACTCCTAAACAGGACCACGAACGCTCGGACTGAAAATGTGCTCTTTAAATCCACTTTGTGTTTTTTCTTGAGTTTTCACACCACTGAAAAGCTTTCTTCTCAGTGTTTCATGATGTGTGCTTTGTGTCACCATGGTAACTGCTGAACATTCCACCATAGCGATACATGCAGAACACCCCCAGCGTGACGTCACTGCAGAGTATCGATTGTCAATGCTGCTTTTTTTTTTCTCCGTTGTAAAAAAGTTGTGATTTATTCTCTTTATTTTTTCCAGAGCTGTATATAACAGAGAGTAACAAAAATAGATGGTATAGCAAAAAAGATAGCAAAAGACCGGTGTCAAATGAGACAGAATGATAAAAATAAATACAAAGATTGAATTATTATAAGCTGGTGTCGTTGGTCGCTGAGAGGACAGTAACTCCACCTGACAGCTGACCAAACTCCAGCTCTGCCTCTGTCCCTGCCCACATGTGTACCTCTGTTTACATGCTTTCCTTTTCTCTCTCCCTCTTTATTTTCTTTTTCTTACCCCCTTTTGTCTCCCCTCTCTCTTTCAGCTCTTGTTTTGTAAATAGTTTAAATCGTGTGCAAATACATGTACTTACTTCAGTTAGTTTTTTGTATATAGCATGAGGTGAGACTGAAATGTGATGGCAAAATGTTTTGACAGGTCTGTTAAAAATAAAACTTCTCTTCTGTCTCACTCTCTTGTCTTTCTTTCTCCCTCTCTCTCTCTCGTGATGGGGAGGGTTTTGAGAACTGCTGGATGTTTTCGGGAAGCTCATTTATTGACCCCTGTTTTTGTAAATAGTGTGTTAAAGCAGACCTATTTTTATTTTTTTCCCTGGCGGCACGGTGGCTGAGTGGCTAGCACTCATGCTTCTGGGTGGGTTTCCTCCGGGTACTCCGGTTTCCCCCACCAACCTAAACATGCGCCATAGGTAAAATCCTCCAGCTTAGGGCCTGACCAAAGCATAAATAACAAAACAAAATCATGGGGATGGTCCCGGGTCAAATATAGAAACAACTTCTCCTGTGCGAGATCAATAAAGGTCAATCTTCTAATCCTTGACCACTGTAAGGCGCTTTGTGCTACAATTTTGTATGAAAAGCGTCTTATAAATGTTTGATTGATTGATTGATACTACACAAAATTGACTTTTCAGACATTTTAACCATGTTACAGTCGTTTCCCCCTCACCATTTCCCCTCTCAAAGTCGTATGTGGAGTAATTCGTGCATGTTTCAGTGATATTTAATCACCTATTTTCAAGACTCCATATTGCCACTACCCTACTCCACTACACTACTCCACTACACTACTCCACTACACTACTCCACTACCCTACTCCACTACACTACTCCACTACCCTACTCCACTACCCTACTCCACTACACTACTCCACTACCCTACTCCACTACCCTACTCCACTACCCTACTCCACTACACTACTCCACTACACTACTCCACTACCCTACTCCACTACACTACTCCACTACACTACTCAACTACACTACTCCACTACCCTACTCCACTACACTACTCCACTACACTACTCCACTACACTACTCCACTACACTACTCCACTACACTACTCCACTACCCTACTCCACTACCCTACTCCACTACCCTACTCCACTACACTACTCCACTACCCTACTCCACTACACTACTCCACTACCCTACTCCACTACACTACTCCACTTCAGTACTCCACTACCCTACTCCACTACACTACTCCACTACACTACTCCACTACCCTACTCCACTACCCTACTCCACTACACTACTCCACTACACTACTCCACTACCCTACTCCACTACACTACTCCACTACACTACTCCACTACACTACTCCACTACACTACTCCACTACCCTACTCCACTACCCTACTCCACTACACTACTCCACTACCCTACTCCACTACACTACTCCACTACACTACTCCACTACCCTACTCCACTACCCTACTCCACTACACTACTCCACTACACTACTCCACTACCCTACTCCACTACCCTACTCCACTACCCTACTCCACTACACTACTCCACTACACTACTCCACTACCCTACTCCACTACCCTACTCCACTACCCTACTCCACTACCCTACTCCACTACACTACTCCACTACACTACTCCACTACACTACTCCACTACACTACTCCACTACCCTACTCCACTACCCTACTCCACTACACTACTCCACTACCCTACTCCACTACACTACTCCACTACCCTACTCCACTACACTACTCCACTACCCTACTCCACTACACTACTCCACTACCCTACTCCACTACACTACTCCACTACCCTACTCCACTACACTACTCCACTACACTACTCCACTACACTACTCCACTACACTACTCCACTACCCTACTCCACTACCCTACTCCACTACCCTACTCCACTACACTACTCCACTACACTACTCCACTACCCTACTCCACTACCCTACTCCACTACACTACTCCACTACCCTACTCCACTACCCTACTCCACTACACTACTCCACTACACTACTCCACTACACTACTCCACTACACTACTCCACTACACTACTCCACTACCCTACTCCACTACCCTACTCCACTACACTACTCCACTACCCTACTCCACTACACTACTCCACTACCCTACTCCACTACACTACTCCACTACCCTACTCCACTACACTACTCCACTACCCTACTCCACTACACTACTCCACTACACTACTCCACTACACTACTCCACTACACTACTCCACTACCCTACTCCACTACACTACTCCACTACCCTACTCCACTACACTACTCCACTACACTACTCCACTACACTACTCCACTACACTACTCCACTACCCTACTCCACTACCCTACTCCACTACCCTACTCCACTACACTACTCCACTACCCTACTCCACTACACTACTCCACTACACTACTCCACTACACTACTCCACTACACTACTCCACTACACTACTCCACTACACTACTCCACTACACTACTCCACTACCCTACTCCACTACCCTACTCCACTACACTACTCCACTACCCTACTCCACTACACTACTCCACTACCCTACTCCACTACACTACTCCACTACCCTACTCCACTACACTACTCCACTACCCTACTCCACTACACTACTCCACTACCCTACTCCACTACCCTACTCCACTACACTACTCCACTACCCTACTCCACTACACTACTCCACTACCCTACTCCACTACACTACTCCACTACACTACTCCACTACACTACTCCACTACACTACTCCACTACACTACTCCACTACCCTACTCCACTACCCTACTCCACTACACTACTCCACTACCCTACTCCACTACACTACTCCACTACACTACTCCACTACCCTACTCCACTACCCTACTCCACTACACTACTCCACTACACTACTCCACTACCCTACTCCACTACCCTACTCCACTACACTACTCCACTACACTACTCCACTACCCTACTCCACTACCCTACTCCACTACACTACTCCACTACCCTACTCCACTACACTACTCCACTACACTACTCCACTACACTACTCCACTACACTACTCCACTACACTACTCCACTACCCTACTCCACTACACTACTCCACTACACTACTCCACTACACTACTCCACTACACTACTCCACTACCCTACTCCACTACCCTACTCCACTACACTACTCCACTACACTACTCCACTACCCTACTCCACTACCCTACTCCACTACACTACTCCACTACACTACTCCACTACCCTACTCCACTACCCTACTCCACTACCCTACTCCACTACACTACTCCACTACCCTACTCCACTACCCTACTCCACTACACTACTCCACTACCCTACTCCACTCCACTACTCCACTACACTACTCCACTACCCTACTCCACTCCACTACTCCACTACACTACTCCACTACACTACTCCACTACCCTACTCCACTACACTACTCCACTACACTACTCCACTACACTACTCCACTACCCTACTCCACTACCCTACTCCACTACACTACTCCACTACACTACTCCACTACACTACTCCACTACCCTACTCCACTACACTACTCCACTACACTACTCCACTACCCTACTCCACTACACTACTCCACTACACTACTCCACTACACTACTCCACTACACTACTCCACTACCCTACTCCACTACACTACTCCACTACACTACTCCACTACACTACTCCACTACCCTACTCCACTACACTACTCCACTACACTACTCCACTACACTACTCCACTACACTACTCCACTACCCTACTCCACTACCCTACTCCACTACACTACTCACTACTCCACTACACTACTCCACTACCCTACTCCACTACACTACTCCACTACACTACTCCACTACCCTACTCCACTACACTACTCCACTACACTACTCCACTACACTACTCCACTACCCTACTCCACTACACTACTCCACTACACTACTCCACTACACTACTCCACTACACTACTCCACTACCCTACTCCACTACCCTACTCCACTACACTACTCCACTACACTACTCCACTACACTACTCCACTACCCTACTCCACTACACTACTCCACTACACTACTCCACTACCCTACTCCACTACCCTACTCCACTACACTACTCCACTACACTACTCCACTACACTACTCCACTACCCTACTCCACTACCCTACTCCACTACACTACTCCACTACCCTACTCCACTACACTACTCCACTACCCTACTCCACTACACTACTCCACTACCCTACTCCACTACACTACTCCACTACCCTACTCCACTACACTACTCCACTACCCTACTCCACTACCCTACTCCACTACACTACTCCACTACCCTACTCCACTACACTACTCCACTACCCTACTCCACTACACTACTCCACTACACTACTCCACTACACTACTCCACTACACTACTCCACTACACTACTCCACTACCCTACTCCACTACCCTACTCCACTACACTACTCCACTACCCTACTCCACTACACTACTCCACTACACTACTCCACTACCCTACTCCACTACCCTACTCCACTACACTACTCCACTCCACTACTCCACTACCCTACTCCACTACCCTACTCCACTACCCTACTCCACTACACTACTCCACTACACTACTCCACTACCCTACTCCACTACCCTACTCCACTACACTACTCCACTACCCTACTCCACTACACTACTCCACTACACTACTCCACTACACTACTCCACTCCACTACTCCACTACCCTACTCCACTACCCTACTCCACTACCCTACTCCACTACCCTACTCCACTACACTACTCCACTACCCTACTCCACTCCACTACTCCACTACACTACTCCACTACCCTACTCCACTCCACTACTCCACTACACTACTCCACTACACTACTCCACTACCCTACTCCACTACACTACTCCACTACACTACTCCACTACACTACTCCACTACCCTACTCCACTACCCTACTCCACTACACTACTCCACTACACTACTCCACTACCCTACTCCACTACACTACTCCACTACACTACTCCACTACCCTACTCCACTACACTACTCCACTACACTACTCCACTACACTACTCCACTACACTACTCCACTACACTACTCCACTACCCTACTCCACTACACTACTCCACTACACTACTCCACTACCCTACTCCACTACCCTACTCCACTACACTACTCCACTACACTACTCCACTACACTACTCCACTACCCTACTCCACTACACTACTCCACTACACTACTCCACTACCCTACTCCACTACACTACTCCACTACACTACTCCACTACACTACTCCACTACCCTACTCCACTACACTACTCCACTACACTACTCCACTACCCTACTCCACTACACTACTCCACTACACTACTCCACTACACTACTCCACTACCCTACTCCACTACCCTACTCCACTACACTACTCCACTACACTACTCCACTACACTACTCCACTACCCTACTCCACTACACTACTCCACTACCCTACTCCACTACACTACTCCACTACACTACTCCACTACACTACTCCACTACACTACTCCACTACACTACTCCACTACCCTACTCCACTACCCTACTCCACTACACTACTCCACTACACTACTCCACTACACTACTCCACTACCCTACT